>JAPKID020007492.1:0-10247 GCA_026931265.2 Tropidonophis doriae | reverse complement strand
AGTCAGAAACAGCGCGGCTCCTCAGCTGTTTCTGACTGCCGCGCGTATACTCGGCGTATAAGACGACCCCCGATTTTTGGTTGACTTTTTTGGGTTTCAAATGTCGTCTTATATGCCGGAATATACGGTAAAAAAAAGTAATAGTTAGAATATTTCGGACACCTGGAAAAATACAGCATACTTCACTTAGTCCTCCAGGGAAAAATTGAAGGCAAATAAGGTTCAGGCAGAAGAAGAATATCATGACTTCAAAATCTAAGGGACTACTTTGGACAAAACTCAGCAACAAGTTTTTGTGCGGCTATTGATAAAGATAGGATCTCAAACATGATCGTCAACATCCAATTATGGATATGACACAAGAATCAATAAAAAACAATACTTTAGAAGTTTATGAAGAGTGTTAAAGCTTTCAGTAGGCCTAAAAGAACTACAATTAAAGTGAAGGAATGAAGATATACTGTTTCAAGACCAGAGCCAGCAGTCTGAATGTGGCAAATTAGAATGTGCTTTGTTTTTCAGACAAATATTGTCTGAAAATATATTGCAATGCTATTGTTTTAATTTATTATTTCATGAAAATACTTTTATACTTCTACCAATATGTATTACTGAGCAATTTTTAAACATTAGCATGAATATAAGACATTTGTCTCTAAAGTATTTATTTTGTTGAAAGATAATCCTTTCCACATTGTAATCCCTGGCATCAATGAATTGTAACAAAAATAGATAAAGAAGGCTATTAACGTATTGTACTTTTACATAAATAACGTAATTTTCCACTCTGAAACTCACAGGTTTTTTTTTTAAGATAACATCTGTTCAAGCACTATATTTTATTTAGTTTCTTAAGAAGTAAAATGAATAGACAGAAAGGTTGATCAAGTACAATGGATGCTGCCGTTGGCATTAATCTCTTTTCAAATAGTAATAGATATTCAGTCTTTTACTCATTTTTTTTCTAGAAAATTATTACATTTGCTAAGACCCCTTTTCCCTTCATTGCCAAAATAACTTGTTATCTGGTTCCTTCAAATGGCTTTTATGGAGACAATTTTGTGGAGACAATTATCACCATTACCAACTTTGTCTAACAGAAAAACCAAAGATATGGACAGCATGGGAAATGAAAAAAGCAATATTGAAATCGCTCTTGGTACAATATTTGAGTAACAGAATAACAGGCACCTTTATTTTTCTAGGTAAGCAATACTTTCGTTCAATTCAAACTGCTACTGTCAAACTAGAATAGTAGTTCCCTGTCTTTTCCCCAAGATATATTTGATTTCATTCATAAAATTAAACTAATCTTATGTGAAGTACACTGACAAGAAAAGAAGCCTGCAGGCATGTGGATTATAACATTCAGACAAGCATGCAAACAATATAAAACCCGAGGCGCATTAAGTTGTGTGAAATATACAGTTGTACATTATATGTACATGTACAGCCACTTCTGACAGGTTCTGGAGAAGCAGTAGTGGAAATTTTGAGTAGTTTGGGGAACCGGCAAACAGACTGGCCCTGGCCCTGCTGCCTCCCAGCTTCCCAGCTGATCACCTTTTGTTGCCCTGAACAGGAGAACAGAGCTGGAGAGCAGGTTAGTGGAATGGGGAGAGAATGGGGATTTTTTGCATAACCTTGTCCAGGAGTGGGGAGGGAATGGATATTTTACAATATCCTTCCCTACAATGCCCACAAAGCTCTGCCACAAAGCCATGTCACACCCACCAAGTCATGCCCACAGAACTAGTAGTACATTTTTCCCCACCACTGTGCATGTAATATGTGCAGTAAATAAATGATTACAATAGAACTAAGATAAATGAGGGTGTTAATTATAATTTAAGATATTAAATATATTTGCTATAAAATTCTGGACATAATCTCATAACTCTATATATGATATAGTGTGGTTCTTGGTCAGCAATATAAATGGAGAACTCCCCATCCATCTCCCTTTTGAAAACTTTTCGTGCTAGTATTCAAGATCCAAAGTTTAAAGATTTAAAACATTCGGGTATATTGAAACCAGATATTACTCCAAATAAATGTTGGAGCTACAATCTTGCAGTCTGTCAAAATTAGTTATTTATGCTTCTCTAAGTTAACAATACTGGAAGATTCCAAAGAAGCAAAATTGGCTGCAGATAAGTTAAACCCAATGAATATATTCCAGACCCATAAGATGCATAAAGGATTCCAACACTGGAACTCAAAGATGAGGTCAATGAAGATTTGTTGAAAAAAAGATATGATATTGCTGGTATTTTATTTTTTTTATGGATTTTGTCTATAGATTTTGAGAATAAAAAATGGGATATCCCAGTTCAGACCTAATAACTGATAACACTACTACTGTGGCATCTGAAATATGGAAGTGCTTTCTTGATAGGATTAATTTCATACACAGTTGGAAATTTGATCCATGCTCTGGAGCACATGGAGTTTATATCATATGTTGAGTTTGAAACAAAAATGGCAGATTGTTTTTTGAAAACAAGAAAATTCAGTAATGTTTCAATTTGTTTGGAATGGAAAATATTTATAGAAAACAGCTAGATTTCCACATCCATACTCAGCTGACTTACATTTACACTGTGAGTAAGCAATGAAGTAGTTTGTTTACCTTAGTAATAATTGTTTAAACATTGACTTATTATCTAATGAGTTAGTGAATTTGCATTCAGGAGATATTTTGTTGGCAGAGAGGCTGGATAGACATCTGTAAGAAAAGTTTTAATTGGGATTTATGCACTAAGCAGCAGATTAGATTCTGGCTGAGCAGCCCTTTCAAAATACAGCTCTATTCTTCTGCCTGTTTGCCCTACATAGTAGATGTCACAGTTCTTTCACTTTTCCTGTTTTTTTTTATTTTGGGGCTATTGGGTCTTTTGGTTTATTTAATGTTTTGCAGGACTTTAGATGTTCTTACAGAGTTCCTCTTGTAGAAGGTTGGATGTTACTTTGATAAGGTAGCACTTGTTATCTTATCAATGTTTTTTTTTAAATCATTGTTTCTTCTGCTGATCAGGAATGTTTAAGAAGAATTTTGCATATTTGTTGCTCCCCCCCCTTTGTGAATTTTATTGCTATGATGATTTATACATGGTTTCAAGTGTCTTTTCTATTATGACAAAAGTGCTATCTACATATTGGAAAAATACTCTGTATATATGTATATAACAAAAGTATGGGAGTGCTATATTTTCTAGATACTGTGTTAAGTCTATGCTATGAGCCCTTAAAGTGGTGCTCTTATGAATGTTCCTCTGATTAGGTAGTGTGTTTGTCCACAAACTGAAAGTAGACAATGAGGCAAAGATTATGAGTTCCATAATTCTGGGCATTTTGATTGTAGTGTATTTTGTTAGGGTAAGTTTGGTGTATTGTATAATACAACTGCCACGGGCAGTTTTGGGCCTTGAATGTAAAGAGTCCTGTGATATCAAATGAAACTAATCTCAATTTCTTTTATTTTTAGATCTTTGATTTTCTGGAAGAGGTTTGGTTGGTAGAATATTCACTCCTGACTGGAAGATATCTAAGATTCTTTTGTAAGTTCTTTGCCTATGTTGTATATTGGTATCCTGATACAATTAGACAGACAGGTATGTCAGGCTTCTATATTTTGGGGTATCTATAAAAGCATGAGATGATGGGTCCAATGCTTTTCATCCATTACTGTTGTTCTTTTGTGATTTGACCTTTCTTAGTTAGGTCATTAAGATCACCTTTATTTATCACTTTGTCTACTTTTTTATTGGTTTGGTGTTTAGTGGGGTATAGGTCTCTTTGCCTTTCACTATTTCTTTGACTTTTGTATGTCTTGTGATTGATTTATGTCAATTATGGTTTGATCTTTGTATGCTGGAAAGATGTTGACAATTTGGTCTTTAAATTCTTGTGCGCTGTTCAAAACAGTGTTTTGCATTGGTTCTAATTCTATGTTGTTCTTGTCTGTCTAAACGCAATTGATTTTGAGAATGTAATGAATCATTTAACTAAAGAAACAGAAGAAAATGTAAGGTACTGTATGTGTTTCAAATATCTCTATGCAGCAAAATTTGCAAAATCTGTAATTAGATTGCAAAAAACATAGAACTCAAAAATACGCTCTATTATGCAATGTTTTAAAACATTTGATAGAAAAAGTACCTCTCTTTTAGAGAAAAAAACCCATCCAATGTAAACTGTGAATTAACAGGTATACACTATCTGTACCATAATAAAGTAAAATGAAAAGAGCAAAGAAATGCAGCTTATAGTGGTTTACTCCATGTCCTCTGTCTCAATAGTACTGTGATCTATTTTGCACTTTAAATACAAAATAGCACCATCTAACAAACAGTTTATCCACAGTGTTACAAGTAGTTGATTTTAAATTTTAGCTTATTGGCCCTAAGGGTTATGTTTTTACGAAACCAGAGGTCACATCTAAGAATAAACTATATTCTTATAGTCAATTTTTAAATTGACAGATCATACATTGATGTTAATTTTAAATATTGCAAATGATACATATACATTAGAGGGTCATGATACACACTTTAAATCAAATAAAAAATATAAACAGTGAGATATATAAGTATATATGTAGTCGGGCACTCCACTTCCTCAGTCAAAATAATCTTTCTTAAAAAAATAATGTTATGGGAGCAGCATCAACCTAAGTGGATGTCAGCAAATGCTTGTCAGCTCATCTATTATCAGTGCCAGGACTATTTATCATGGCTGCCATCACTAGCCATGTATAATGGAAAGAATGTGTGCACCTCAAGCTAAAATTTAAATAGTTACGGTGAGGAGCACCAGCTAGATGTTTGGCTGAATCTAGACATCTTTGATTAGCGCATACAAGAAAACTGTCCATAATATTACTGTCCATAATATTTCATAGTATACTTGTTCTCTTCAAATCCAGTACTCCTTTTCTGCTAAGTCTGGTACCACTTATTCTCTCATGCTTCCAATTTTCTGTCCCACGCAACTGAGAACATCAACATATGAAAAAAAAAAAAAACCATTATTATGGATCTACTATTTTGAATTAGCTTAACTGGGAAAGGTGAAACCATTTTGTTGCCAATGTTCTGATGAAAAAAATTGCAAAAATATATAATATGGAATAATTCAATACAAAACTATGCTGGCATCATATTTAGTAATGTCATATTCCTGCTAGAAGTTTACTGATTTGAGAGGTATTTGCAAAGTAGTAATATTACATTATGAAGGACCTTTAGCACAGCCCTCAGCCCTCCAGCCTTCATTCATTTTCTTATGCTGTTGGTCAGTTTTAAACTACAGACAGTCATTTGGTTATGATGGCAATGAGATTGGGAACATCACCGTCATTGAGTACAATATCATGTGGCAGCACTGCTTAGAGATAGTGATTCTAACAGTCCCAGTTTTGTTGTTTAAAAAAAGAACCAAATTGGAATTGATGTTAACTTTTCTTTGAGTGCAATGATTTTGCTGTGATATCAATGACTTTACTTGTGGAAAGCTGGCTGGGAATGTTGGAAACTGCAACTCTGCTATGGCCAAAGCTTCATTGTAACTCCTACATTAGAGCCGTGTTTCTCAACTCAAACATAAATTTGCTATAAAGTTTGCTAAAGTTTAGAAATGCTGTACTAGAGTGTAAATATCAACTAGAATTTGACACCATGTGATGGTCTATAATTTCATAAATGAATCAAATAAATAAATAAATAAATAAATAAGAGATATGATGAACTTTTCTCTCCCACTCCTTGCTGCAAATCCAAATTTTCCATGGCAGTATAAAATATAAATGATTATTCATCCCAAATGTCTGGATCTGGGTTTTGAGAGTGCAAAAGTATTTGGAGTACTTAATCAGCTTCTTATTTTGTTTCACATATTCAGCAGGTTTCCTAACAAATCATCATGCCATTTCTTTTTCTTATTCTTGGCTCCATCAATGTATGATAGTGGCTTTACTCTAACTATTTGTTCCATTTTTTTCTATTTATTATTGGAAGCTATTTTAAATTTTTAGATTAAGTAGTATCAAGAGTAGCGCATAATCCTTTAAATCAAGAGCAACATGGACTTGAAATGATTTACAAAGTGGAAACAGCCGTAGCCAACTGCTTAAGTCCTTTGCAAATTATTCGACATGTTACCACAGTAGTGTGATTCACTGTTGAAATTTGAACATTTGCATATCCAAAGTGAGTTCATACATCATTTTAGACAGCAGAATTGTTGTCTTAGTTCACTTCAGACTGATGAAAATGAATAATGTCAAAATATTAACTACTGACAAACTGCTTCAGAAAATACTTTGAGTTCATAAGTACCCACCATTGTAAAAGCAATGTTAAAGATTTAAATCAAAATTTCTCATATCATCGATTTATCATCTGAAATAACTTTTTCCAACTATGTAAGCTTTTTAAAAAGTTGCCACAGAATGGCTGAAAAAGTTTATAATGTGGAAAAATTCAATACATTTCCCAGGTTAGGAAAATAAGCATTCATCAAATCCTGATGAATGATATCTCCTCATATTTTTCACCATTAGTAAGGCTACCTGAGATCAATGTGAGTTTTAATTCATCAGCTTTACCATTACAATTCTACTAGGTCTTCATACAGGAAAATGCAGTTATTCTGAAATCTAATGGTCAAATTATTTACTTTATGCAGACCTTGATTTATACTGACAGCTGAATTTTAGTTCAACCATAGTCACATTCTTTATACATCAAATTATCAAGAAAGGTAGAAGATCTGGATATTTTTTTCTATTGCAGAAAACATCCAGAAGATGGATAATTCCTTTGAGCATGGACACGAAGAGTGTCGGGCTGTGCAAAAGTGGGATACACAATTTTCAGAGAAAACATTCTTCCCCTACATATGTTTAAGAATATTTCCAGGGCTTGAACATCTAGCTCCACTTTTAGAACTTCTCAGTGGTATTGTATGGTTGAAATTTTACACCCGTTTATCTGTAGAAGTTGCCCTGAAATAAAACAAATAATGCTAATATGTGAAACGCACATCTGACTTCACTCATGCATTCAGTTTTATGTGAGATTATTATATTGACTCAAATGCCACTGTGCACAGTAGGCTTCTCTCAAACAAGTAGTTTTCTCCCTAAGTAGCTGGCAAGTCAAAAGAAAAATAGGAGAAGGTATTTCAAAACATGATTTAAAACCCCAAATACAAAATCTCTCTCCCCTTGCTTTTCCTCCAACCTAATACCTATTGAATAACTCATATTTAATCTCTTGTCTAAGAGACTGCATGTTTTTAAATGAAATTCTTTTTACCATACTTCAAACCTTAGTTAAGGCAAATAGCAAGCATACAGGAAATACTTTCAATTGAATATTCAGTTGCCATCTAGAGACCCAAGGAGTTTCATAAAGCTGAACTTATATGCAACTTAATAATGTAGAATATTCTCTTACATCATGACCTTTCTTGAACCAGTAATAAATCAGATACATGCAGTTTAATGCTTACAATACTATATATTATAAATGTAGAAGCAATGACTCGTTCAATCTGCAGCTACTTCTGTACCCCTACCAACAGTCCAATGAGGTTTCTATACAGTTGATCTCATTGGATTGCCTTTTGAAGAAAAGAATGAAGAAAACCAGTCTGTTGTAAAACTGAATCCTTTGGCTATGTTTTATTAATCCTTTATCTTATTGACCTAGGCAAAGATCAATAACATGTGACTGTCCAGATGTTGTCAACTCCCAGGATTTTTATCCCATGCTGATTTGGCTGAAAGGAGATTCAGCAGCATTGGGAAGCAATAAACTATTGCTGCATTAACTAGCAAAAGTACAGACTAGGAGTTGCTTTGTTCTCTCCATCTACTGTGCCTATGTGTGATTTATTGACTAGACAAAGTAATAGTTTTAAGCTGATTGCTAAAGTCTAAATCTGCTTACTTGTTCAAAACCAATATGCCAAAGTCATTAAATAAACATATGCCAAAATAAATATCTATTTATTTATTTATCCCATCTCAGATGTAGCAAATGCTATTCATTAGCCAAATACTTTTAAGCAAATCTAAGGCCCTTCATTACATATTGCTCACAAGAAAACCATAAATGATTTATATTATCACTTGAAGGATTAGTCCTTACACAAGATTTAAAAAGTTGTTGCTAGATACTTTAGATCAGATTTCTAATCAATGTCTTCTCAACCACTTCTCAACCAAAATGCAGCTGCCACCTTGTTGCATTTGAGCCATATAAATGTAGTTAATGAATTACATTTATAAATTAATTTTATGCATATTCTTCAATTGTAATATGTATATATAGTATGTATTCTTCAACTGAAAAAATTAGAAATGAACATATAATTTGATTTTTATTATTCCAGTTTTACTATTATCTTTAAACATTATAGTTAAATGGCTTAAAACTAAAACAATCAAACACAAAAAATTAGCGAAAAAAATATGTATAGAAATTAAAAATAAAAATACAACAATAACAAAAACAAAAACAAAATAAATATATAAAAGACCAACATCCCTCTTTATCACAACAAATAAAAACACTTTTAACAACCTGTAACATTATCTTAAAATACAGAAACAATCTTTTCATCCAATCTTTTCTCTTCTCTATAAACAGAGTTGCATCCTCAGTCCTGGTCAGCAAAACAGCAGAGCAGCAAAAGTCTATTAAGGGTTAACAGAAATAATAAAAAAGGAATTTTATATCTTGATCAAAATGCCAACTTTCTATTCCTTCTTTTCTTGTTTAACAACCTTGATATTCAAGCGTTTCTTTTTTTCTTTTTATTCATTTTATTATCCTCTTCACAAAGTCCATTAGAAAGTTCTCTTTTATAAATCCAACATAAAGAAAGTTATCCTAGTCACTCTTTTGATTTTGTATATCCTTTTCATTATTAAAACATCAATCAGTTTCAATGTTATATCCAGTATATAATCTTTTTTATATGATTCTTATAGCTTGTCACTTTTAAATCAATTCAATTAGTCTCAAACTTGTTTTTCTATAACCTCTTTTAACAGACATCTATCTATAATGGCAGCCACTTTTAAGATTAACTTCTGGATATCTCTCACAAATATCCTCCAAATATCCAATGTTCAGATATTTGGCTCCATACTGTGTTAGTAAATCAAATATAAGATTTGTTAACCTTTAATTATAGGTTAATTAGTTTATTCTGGCTCCCTTTAGTATCCACCTTTGAAATTCCCATCCTATATGTTTTCTATTAAAATTTCAGAACACCATTTTCCTATGGGAAGGATTCATATGATTAATTTCAAAATCTTATTCCAAATCTATCTGAACATTGGGTCTGTTTAAATTTTTCCAAAATCAATGTTCTAATCATTTTTTCTCTGTCAACACAGTGTTTTATGTCCTTAAGCATATTTTTAAATTTTTAGGAAGGAAGGAAGGACCTTCACCCAGTGCATATTATACAATTTGTTGATCAATGTTTTTAAAAGGTGAAAAGCTGTTAATAAGCAATTTCCAAAAGTTATTAAGAACACACACACACACACAGAGAGAGAGAGAGAGAGAGAGAGAGAGAGAGAGAGAGAGAGAGAGAGAGAGAGAGAGAGAGAATGTCCTCACATATTATGCCTGTGCATCAATCTAGTTTTCAAATGATAAATATGAGTTGCAATTATGTAACACCTATTTACAATTCTTGGTGTTGGTCTTTCAAAGGTTTTATAATTTGTAGGTAAAAATTTTAATGACAATATTTTTTTAAAAAAATTGTATCCTAAAAATAGATTCACAAATTTACAAGACTATGGATCCAAAGTGGTTTACTAATTATTATTATTTTTATATTCAAAAAGTTTTGTTGGGTTTTACAATTTTATATCAAGGGAAGGGTAAATAAGGTATACAAAGAGACATTTAGAGGTGCAGGCCTCTTCCAAGGCTTCATACAAAAATTAATTATTTTCTCATTTAAGGCGGCAGGAGTTACATATATATCATGTCATAAAATTCATGCATTCAATACATTTTTTCTACAAGGTATCCGAACAAAGAAGAAAAATTTACAGCATTTTAAAAAGAAATTATTCTTGTAGTCTGAGTCTTTTAGATATACTATCCTCATCCTCCCTCCCACCAGTAGGCGGTGCCATGGCCCCTCCCGTTCCCCCTTTTACTTCCTCCAGGATTAAGGCATATTATTTTTTCCAGAAAAGAGGCTAACGC
>JAPKID020007491.1:0-10247 GCA_026931265.2 Tropidonophis doriae | reverse complement strand
GAGGCTGGGCCGCATAAGGGATTCCTTATATTAATATTAATACTAATATTAATACTAATATTATACTTTCATATCACCGTCCTGCGGGCCACAATTAGCTGCGGGCCGTGAGAATGAGACCTCTGCTCTAAGGTGTCATGTGCATCTTCAAAAGGCCACATCAGGTTGGTATGCGAGACGATTGGCCTTGACCAAGTCCAAACACTGGCCACCAGCATGCACAGTAGATGGTGAGAACAAAGCTCCCTTTTGCATATCTCCTCCAGGACCATATAATTCCCATCCCAAATACCATGCCTCCACCCTCCCTGTTTCTATGGCAGACGATAGCAAGTAAGCGAAGCAGAGGCTGATTAAGCTCTTCTAATAGAACAGTGATGATGAACCTTTTCGGCGCTGAGTGCTGAAAAGGGAGCATGCATGGGCGGCTGGGCACACAGCACCAAATGCCAAAAAGAAAGCACTTCGCATGTGCAAGTGTACTACATGTGGGTATGCGTGCTCGTCTGGACTGCGACCAGAAAGAAGAGCTGCCTAGGGGGCATGATGAACTTCCGGTTTCCAGCGCACACATGCACGCGCAAGTATTCTGGTTACTTCTAACAAGTCTTCCAGTTAGTATTGCGCATGCACAAGTGTCAATCAGCTGGAAAATGGAAGACCAGCTCGTCCGGTTTCTGGCACTGCCACATGCAAAAAGGCTAGCTGATCATTGTGTGCGCATGCGTGAAAGAAACCCAGAAGAGGAACCGGTGATGCTGTGCGTGCCAAGGTGACATGGCTCTGCATGCCACTTTGGGCAAGCATCAGAGGTGACTTCTTGCCAGTTCTAGCCTCTTCTATAGAAGAGGTTCCACAAACCTACAGTGTCGTTTAGAACCGGTTCCAGCTCCCTCCCCCCGCCCGTCCGCACATCATCAAGATAAAGAGCGAGAGGAGGCATTCTGGGAGTTGAAGTCCACAAGTCTTAAAGCTGTCAAGTTTGAACACCCTGGAGGTTTTTATTTCCCTAAAGGGTTAGGGGTGCAAGGGTCTTGTAACTTGACAGCTTTAAGGCTTCGGTGCTTCAAATGCCAGAGTTTTTGTGCCAACATTTGGTTGCTAAGCAAGAGCATTGTTAAGTGAGTTTCACCACATTTTACAAGTTGGCCATGCCCACCCAGTCACATGACTGCCAAGCCATTCCCACCCGGTCACATGGCTGCCAAGCCACTCCCACAAAGCAGGCCACACGGACAGAAGAGGTTCTAAAAAATATTGAAACCCACCATTGATCTAGATCCATGATGGCGAACCTATGACACGTGTGCCAGAGGTGTCACACAGAGCCCTCTCTGCTGGCACGCACACCGTCACCCCAGGTCAGATCTCCATGGTGTTTCTTTCATTAGCTTCTGTTTCCCTGAAACCAGCGAAACAGAAGCTCACAATAGAAAAAGACTTTACCTCTTGCTGCACTGCCATTGTTGGGATGCCCTGCCAGTTACCGGCCAACTGGTCTTTGGATCTCTGCTGCGAATGTTCACGCATCTTTGCTTGCATGTCCACGCATGTGCATCTCTGTACATGCACACATGTCAACCCATCCACATGCACATGCCAGCCCATTTGTACATTCGTGCACATGCACCTTTCCATTTGGGTATGTGCGCGCACACAGTTTGGGCACTAGGTGTCTAAAAGGTTTACCATCACTGATCTAAACAGAAAAAAGCTTTCAGAGAACAGCATATTGGGAAACTGGTGTAGCAGAAGCATTTTATGTTTTTCCTAAAATACTCTCCATGAAATATTTTACATGAAATACATTTGGACACAGGGCTTGGGGTTTTCTCTTCTTTCCCTCCAAAGTATTTTTTGTTAGTGTGTATCCTTTTTCCTTATTTTGTTTGTGAACACATGAACACTATCTTGAGTATCTGGAAATAACAAAATCAACAAACATTCTCTCAGAGTATTCACAAAAAAATGAACCTTTAATATTTGAATAGCCATGGATTAAATTATAATCTAATAGTAAGCAAAGGTATTTTGATATTTTGTATTGGAAGCATTTTTCAGTTTCAGGACATTAGTTCCAATGCTCTTTACATGGAAATATTGTGATTGTTTTTAATCTAAAATTTATCGTATTTATTTAAAGCAATAGTACTTTCACCAAATTGAAAGAGTTGGTCTGTAATGGCTCTTGTCTGAAACATTCTTAGTCATCTTGGTCTACAAGTTATTTCCATTAAATATGCTCCTCAAAACAATTTAATAGTGGGGGTTTTTCTAAGCCAAATTACTATTGAATTAATTGTTCTTGCACTTCTCTTATACATATACATAGAACTTCCATGATTCAAATTTTTTAGTAGTGAATTAGATAGTTTTCAAGTAACCACTACATATTCTTAAATATCTATTAAGATAGATGATAGATAGATAGATAGATAGATAGATAGATAGATAGATAGATAGATAGATAGATAGATAGGACAGACAGACAGACAGACAGACAGACAGACAGACAGACAGACAGACAGACAGACAGACAGTCTGAACTGTTCAAATCTAATCTTTTTAGGGTTGAAGTGGCTAGTTTAGTGAAGACATCAATTCAGTGTGTGGCAGCTGTGAAGAAAGCAAATTGCATACAGAGATCATTAGGAAAAGAGATGAAAATAAAATTGCCAACATTGTAATGTCCTCATGCAAAGTTACAATGTCTGCATCTGGAGTATTACATAGAGTTTTGATTGCTACACTTGGCAGGTTGTAATGGAGCTGGAAAAAGAAAAAAGAGAAATATTCAGAGTTTAGGCACCTTCCTTATAAGGAACCACCTTCCTTCATGTAGTCTGATTCCCAAACTATGTCCTGTGACAGCCCAGGGTAATTTTTTTGTGGTGTCCTTTTGAAGTATCATAACTTTGAAATACTAAGGGTGCTGTGAACTATGAACATTTGGTTGCTCTGATTAGAACAGAAAATGATTGGGGAGTTACAGGAACTCATGCATAGTATAAATAAAATAGTCAAGAATTTTCTTTGCCTCTTTAAGACAAAGTTACTGCTTATCCAGCTACCTACAAATACTGTAACAAACAATGGTGAAGAAGTGTGATTTCATTTTCTGCCTGCAACCACTCCAAAGACATCTGGTTAGTCATTGTCAGAAGTGAAATTTTGGATAAACCTAATCCAGCAGGGCTGTGTCATTCTCTGTATGTATGTATGCATGCAGCTTTTTCTTTCAGCCTATTAAGTTCAGGAACCTGGTGTTCTTCTAGGTGGGAAAAATCCTCCCAGTTGATGTTTATTTCTTTTATGATGGGTCAGTCTGATGCCTTGCTTTATGTGGCAAAATGAATCAGCAGTCACTTGATTTACAGAGATTCTATGCTGGCTATGCAGAGAGGATTCATACTTTACACAGGTGAAGAGGCAAATGGCTATTTACAAATCTTGTTTAATGATATATACTTACTTGGGAAGAAAGCTGCTTACATTACAAACAAGCTTCTTCCTGCCAGTTACCAGGATTCCTAAGTGTAGGTGCTAGTAATTTCCAGTGCATGCCTGTCCAAGATCTGGCAACAACCGGCAATTTGCAATTTTGAAGAATCAAGAACAATATCTCAGCATGCTTTTTGCTGTTTACAAAATCCACTAATGTTGTTTCAGTATTATTTTACATGCTTCCATTACACAATTGATTGTATTACTAAATTCAGTGAACTTTTAGTGCCATGGAACCTTTTAACATTTAAAGTAGTTGGATTGGAAGGATAATCTCCAAAACTTTTGATGCCACTCTCAAGTGAATGAATGTTCCATATAGATTTATTCCATTTTTCGATAGTCAGTGCGATGCTTCAGTTGCAGTCATAATTGTATTCTCTCTTCGTTACCTTGACACTTTTCTGTGGTTCCAATTCAATCCATGTTACAAAAATGTTCAAAAGACTTATGTTCCTTTTCTGATTCCAATTACAAGCATGTAAATACAATCTGGATTCAATATTGCTTTTCAGTGTCCTTAATTTTGCAGCAGGTGTCCAAATGAAGTCAGAGACACTGGCATTAACTTGTAGTTTTATACAAATAAATACATTTTACATGTATATTTACAGCAAATAAGATGGTTAGGCAAATAAGAGCATCATGAGTTAAATCACAGAGCATACAAGGCACATAGAAGAAAAAGGTGGGGGGGAAGGGAAACTCCCCCTCCATACCTTCAGCAACCAATCACAGCACAGATTGCCTAATGCAGGAGCCATCACTCTCCAACCAAGCAACTATAGCTGTGTGTTCTGGCTTACTGCGCAACCCAACTGCTCCAGCTACTAAATTTAAATATCTGAATAATTTCCAGTTGACAAAAGTCCCATTAATTTCATTGGGAATTAAGCACAACCAGCTTATCCTTCCTTTTCAGCACATAGACACCAAAAATACTTTAAAGAGAATATCTGATTGAAACTCTGACAACCAGTTAGGGTTCTTCTGGGCCAGTCAATGAGATTCTTGAATGTTGGTACTAAAACACCAATAATTTATTTTCCATTTTAGATAAGTTTAATAAATTAATGCTGAGTCTCCCAAACTTGATTTTGGGTACAAAAGACATTGTCTTAAGCCTAAGTACCATCACCTTTTTCAATGACTGATTCCGAAATGACATTGGCAGATGTTGAGTCACGCTATTATTTATTAACTTCACACTGCAAACAGAAAATGTGAAAATCCTTTCTAGTGTGATTTGATTCTCATACTAATATAGTCATCGTTATCAGAATTAACTGCTGATTTATCTTTAATGATTTTATATAGTATGTATATGTAGCTCTTTCTTTCATGTAATGCTCTCTACGTTATAAGATAGCTCCCTACCTTTATAAGTTTCATTCATTTATCTATTATTGCTAGAATTGATAAGATAGTGTTAAGGCATGTTCCATGTATATAGCAAAAGCAGTTAGACTTATTTACCACTTCACAGTGCTTTACAACCCTCTCTAAGTGGTTTACAGTGTCAGCATATTACCCCCAACAATCTGGCTCCTCATTTTACCAACCTTGGAAGAATGGAAGGCTGAGTCAACCTTGAACCACTAAGACTCAAAATTGCCGAACTACTGCCAGCCAGCAGTCAGCAGAAGTAGCCTGCAATACTGCATTCTAACCACTGCGCCACCACAGCTTACTATATAATTATATAGCTAAGTGTACCTTCTTAAACAGAAAACTTAGTGGGAACATGATATTGTGACTGTAGTTGCATGGGCTTGAAAAAGATCTTTAGGTGTGGACTAAGATTCTGTCTGAATGCATTGTTAAAATTTTGCATTCCTATAATTCGTGTGAAAAAAGTAATTTGCTTGATTTTTAAAATTTTCTGTAATTGAAACTGTTTATTGATATTAATTTAATACTATTCATATTGACTAATATTAGAGTATAGTAATAGCCATTATTTTATCATAAGACCCTTCAGTGCTCCAAGAATCACAATTGGATCGCTGAACATATTTCATCTTTTCATATTAAGATACAGAGCCAGTGATATAAGCTTAACTGATCTTTTCTTTAGGTTACCTCTCTTGCTATTAGCAGATAAAAGACCAGTATCATTTTTCTGTCTTGAAAAATACCCACCTAATAAAAGCTAAACCTACTATGTAATTTAATAATTTTTAAATATAGCTGGAGATATGAGCTTTCTGGGGAAAAAATCATTAACCCAAATGGCTTGAAATTAGATTTAACATGCTTGATTTGCACTTAGTTTTTAAAGTATTATTTTAGCTACTTACTTGTGGATGCCAATAGAAAAAAATGCAGCAGACAGAAATAGTTGAAGTGAAATAAATTTTCAAAGTGGCTCAAAGAACAATGCTATGCAGTCCTATGAATTTGTGACAGTGCTAAAAAAGAATTTGCAATAAGTTCTCAAAGTTCCAATTGCTTTGTATTGCTACAGTCATGTGATTGCAATTTATTATGTTGTCTGCCAGTTACCCACAAGCAAAGTCAATGAGGAGGCTAATAGAAAGTCTGAAGTCACAGTTACATGAAGTTTTCACTTAATGACCACCAGTGATTTGTGCAACACTGATAACCTGGAATTGGCACAATTGTTGTTGCTAAGCAGTATAGTCACATGGTGTTGCCAAGACCTACTAAACTCAGCTGAAGATGCTACCTAGCCTGGTAACGAAATGTTTGGAAACCAAACCCACAAGCTCGGAGAACAAACCTTAACCCTCATGTTGTCCTTTATTGCTGAATCAATAGTGATATTGAGCAATAGAAATTCTGATCCTAATTATAGTTAAGTGAGGATTACAGTTCCATTCCATTTAATAGAGTTCATAGCAAAGCATTACACTGGAAAATATAGTTTCACAAAACTCTGAAGTTCTGCTTAAAAATTATTGTTATCTATTTATAATTCAAGATCTTTCACTGGGAGAAAGTTATACTAATGCCTAGTTTAGGATGCCTAAACTATTTTTCCTAGAGATAGCTATCTGGAAAAACAAATCAGAACCTAAATCTAGTTTTAATTAATACTGTATATATTCAGTTCAATTTAATTTTCATCACATTTGTTATTTTATTACAGACACAAAGCTTCATTTTAAGTAGTGGAAAAGTTTCAGCGTGAAAATATAGTTATAAAAAATCTTTAATTAGGAATTCGCCTGATTCAGCTTAATTCCTGAATTGTGAAGTTCAGTCCAAATGACAACAAAACATTTTGGGCTAGACTTGTTGTCATTCAATAATATTAGTGCTGAGTCAGGCAGTGCTTGGGTATATCACCTACTTTCTCCCATCTTCCCATAAGCAGTTCTTAGCACAGTATATGCCACAAACTTTTCTAACTCATTTTCCTTCTCCTTTCTCAATTCAGCTACAGTCTCTTCATCTAGCATACTCTAGCAGCCCACTTGTCCCTGAATCTCATACCTGCTCTGCTAGATATCCAGCAGCTCTCAATATTCTTGGCCACTTTTGTTATCACTTTGGACAAGATCAAAACAACTGCAAAACAAGCATGCTTTTGATTTAGACACAAAGAAACCCAAACCTACTTTTCAGTGCACTGAATGGTTTGTGTTGGTCTTTCGTCCACATTCATCTGGTCATGACTCTTTGAAAGCAGGATTTTATCAAAGGGGATTAGATCTGAATTGGGATATTCAGAATGTTTATGGACAATTAATCTGTTTTTGTAGCACTTGCTAAGTCAATCAATTAATCAATAGATTTGTTTATTGTTTTCACCACTTGTCTTAACAAATAATATAGAATCTGCACAGAAGTGAACAAACATTAATAAAATACACTAAAACAGGGGTACCCAACTTCTGAACCCTGGCCCACTAATGGGTCATGAGGTGTTTTCAGCCGGGCCACAGAAATGGCGGGCACACATGCATTCCCACTTGCGTGAGTAGCGAACAAGCACATTAATGCACACTGCATTTGCATGAACTGTTGGTATGTGTGAGAGCTCACCACTCATACAAATGGAGCTGCGCATGCTTGCCAGCTGTTTGTGCTGCACCATCGCCTCTCTCCACCCCCTCTGCCAGAAAGGTTGGTGAACTCTGCACTGATATGTCCCAAAATCTGTAAAAATATTAAAACAGTATTGTAGAAGAAAAATATTAGGAACCTTTGATAAAATATTCTCTCTGCTTAGCAGCAGCCCATATAAAACTAATTTTCATAGTATTGTTTCCTTATCTAAATTCATTAGATATTCAGTTTAACATGAATCATATCAAAATGATTTTTGTATCAAGAGGAGCTCCAGAATTTTCTATGTTCTGATGTGGAAATAGGGCAGTACCATAAATAATGTGTAAAATCTTCTATAATTTATTTGGAGTAAGGAAAGTAGAACATGCATTGGAAGATCATATAGGATATTGAGAAATTGGCCCTCTCTATTTGTTGATGCAATTTACTGGAATGTAGTCGTGTAAATGTCTCTTGATAGGACGGCACTGTAACAACTTTGAGATAATGATAGTATTTGATTTTGGTTTTATTAAGTGCATATCAATAAGCACTTAATTTTGTGTGACAATTTAAACAATTTGGGAGGGCATCCAGCATCCTTTTTAAAAATAATAAATTATTATTAGCATTACTTGAATTTTAAAAGAATTCTGGAGAAAACCTAAAATGATTGGATAGTAAATCAGTAAAACTAGTAAATCAACTAGTGCAGGAAAGAGTGAAAAAATTCATTTGCTCCAGGAGGCATCAGGCAGTGAGAGGTTAGCCCAATAATTATATGTCCTTACAATTGTTTTAGCTTTAATTATGCATCTATCAATTTCAGCATAAAGAAAGGGGGTAGGAGTACCATTAGGTATACCTAAAATAATTCCGTGGAGTTTGATTTGAAATAATTTCATATTATAAAGAGGTAGAAATGTCCATAACTCTACTGCTTATGAAGAGTAAGGAACTTACTTGATTTTTTTGAAACTAAGAATTGGAGGATATGTTGACCTGTATTGTATGCCAGAATTTTATTATTCCTGCCAAAGCTTTTTTTGGTTTTTATTTGGGGGGCCTGATAATGAGAATGTCAACTACCTGAAGCATTGAAAACGATACCTAAGTATCTATAAGATATTATCTTTCTTGAAGTACAGTTGCAGAACTGGCGAATGTATTAGAAATTGGAATTTTGTGAATGTAGAAGAGTCTATTCATTATTCTTTTAGCACATGTTCAAACATTGATTTTGTTTCTTAAATCTGTCCTGTTTATTTAAAGAATGTTACAATACAATCTGTCCTTGAACCTTGAGCAGTTGTTATATGTGGTCATATGATTAATATTTTGGGTGCTTGGCAACCAGATCATACTATACAATGGTCATTTGCAACCTTCCCTGCTGGCTTCCAATTAAGTTTGGTTGTGGGGACATTGGTTTCCAAGCACCTACATGGTAATTACATGACCACAGGGATGCTCCAACTGCCAGAACTGTCATTTGCTAAGGGGGAAGGAAGCCCTGTCTTTTAAGCTTGGAGTTAGTGAGAATCTAGGAGAGAGCAGTTAACATTAAATGTCTGAGACTGGAAAAGGAAAAGGCATTTGCAGGCCATATCATTTTAGATTTGGAATTACCTGCTGAACTCTCTATCTTGAAGCAACTGACACAGTAGGAAGACCTAATCTGCAGATTTGCTAATCTGCTCTAGAAATTTGTATGGAAAAAGGGCAATATTATGGGTAAAAAAAAGAAAACACGGTTTTCAGCAGATTTTACAGCTAGAAAGTTAAAATGTACAATTCGGGCAGGTCTAGATCAATGCAGAAGATGCAAAATGTTGTTACAATCACTTTGAAATGGTGGTAGATTTACATATGTCTATTGCTTTGAAGCAAGATGGTCAACAAGCAAATGTAATAATAAATAAAACTAATAATAAAAATATATGTAATTTGCCTACATTGCAGACTAGATCTGGACACCCAGGATCCCAGTACTTAAAAGTACTTAAAATCCCAGTACTTAAAAACCAATCCTCCTGGAAGCTGGATAGTCAGGCAAACTAGAGCATGAGTTATGCTTTTAATCTCTGGCTTCCCAGAAACAAAGCCAAGATCCAAAGAAAGACAGAGCAAATTTGGGTTCATAGGATGGCTCTTTACTTATCACTTATTATATTGGTAAGAGCAGAGGTCTCAAACTCAATTTACCTGGGGGCCGCTGGAAGCAGAGTCTGGGTGAGGCTGAGATTCAGTCCCCCTGCGTGCCACACTAATATTATACTTTCATATCACGGTGGGGGCCACAAGATACCGTCCTGCAGGCCGAATTGGCTCGCAGGTCGCGTGTTTGAGACCCCTGCGTAAGAGGCTGGTGCTACATTATCAGCTCTTTAGGCTTATTGGATCACTCAGTTCAGGCCTATACAGATAGTCCTCAATTTATGACCATAATTGAGTCCAAAATTTCTGCTGTCAAGTGAGACATTTGTTAAGTGAGTTTTGTCTCATTTTACCACTTTACTTGCCACAGTTGTTAAGTGAATCATTGCAGTTGATAACCCAGTTAAATGAATCTGTCTTTGCTTGTGAGAAGGTCAGATAAGGTGATCACATGATTACAATTACAATTACAATAGCAGAGTTGGAAGGGACCTTGTAGGTCTTCTAGTCCAACCCCTGTGTAGGCAGGAACCTTATACCATTTCAGACAAATGGCTATCCAACATCTT
>JAPKID020007490.1:0-10248 GCA_026931265.2 Tropidonophis doriae | reverse complement strand
GCAGAGTTAATTCAGAAGTCCCAACAGAGCCATTTGCTTCAAACAACTTGAAGAAAGAAAGGAGAAAGCAGAGAAGTGACAAACTCATTCAAACACAAACTTTGAATTTGGATTTGGATTTGAAAAGATTGTGTCTTTAAAAGAGATTAGGGGGTGAAATGAAAACCAAAAACATACCAAGGAGATTTGCTTCATTTGAATTTCTTCTAACTAACATATCAAGCAACTCCAATTAATGAGAGGTGGAATGTAAAAAAAGGGGGGGGGGAATCAAGAAAAAAGCACTATTTTCTCACTTATAATCTAATCTTGTCTGTGCGGTGAATGGAATGTGAAACCCTTAGCAGGAAGTTTTAATTAACCAATTGTCAAAAATCAGAATTTGGAAAAAGCAGGAGGTGAAGAGAAACATACCAGGAATATTAGCTGTGTTTGACTGTTGTAATTAATATATTTTAAGCAACTCTACCCAACAAGAGATGGATGGTAACAAAGGGGAGAAGAATCAAGAACTGGGAAAATATGAAGTTGTTATGTATTTTTTTGCCAGAGGGAGAACAAAGGATCAAGATGGCTCCCACTTCTCTTCCTTTTCACATTAGCTGAATTAGCTAAATTAAAGGTGGACCAGAACTCTGAAATAAGAACTTGATGACTAATAGTAATTTTGGAACTGGACATTAAGGTAACAAGGGGGGGGGGGGGATTAAATCACAAGCTGGGAAAATAGGAAGGGTTTTTTTTTGCCAGAGGGAGGATCAAGATGGCTCCTGCCTCTCTTCCTCTCCACATTAGCTGAATTACCTAAATTTAAGGTGGACCAGAACTCTTAAATAACTGTATAACTAATTGTAATTTTGGAACCAGACATTATAGAAAGATGGGAATTTGAAGAACTAAGTGAAATTATAAAAATATGCATAAATCATTAAAATCAAACCTAAATAAAATTTTGAAATTAGATATTGAAAAAATGCAGAAAGTGAAGGAAGAAGTGGAGGAAGAAGAGGGGTGGATAATGAAGGGGTAGAACCGGTGGAAAATAAAAAGCAGACAAAAAACTTCATTGGGTTAGACAGTGGTATGGGGAAAATTGAAGAGGGTGGGCATGTAAAAAAAAAAGAAAAGGGAGAAGACAGGAATAGAGAAGTGGGACAAAAGATTTACTAGGAAAAATCAGACAATTAGAAATTGCTATATGGGAAATATAAAGCTGAGATATGTGGTTTACTTCTATATATGATAATTAAACAGAGTTGCTACCATGTTGCTACCCGAAAATAAGACAGGTTTTTTTTTTTCACCACTGAAATTTTTGAGGTGTAAGAGGCGGTGAGCATGGCTGCTGCTGTGTTGCAATATTTTCGGGGAGGAATTATCTTCAGGGGAGGGCTTATTTTAATGTGTGTGCTCAAAAGCTCAATTGGGCTTATTATCTGAGAAGGTTTTATTTTCAGGGAAACAGGGTAACTGATTGAATATGATAATGGAAAGATAATTAAATAAATGTTAAAATACATGGAATATGAACAAATATGAAACTGTTATGTGGAGAATGCAAAGTAGAGGTATGTGATCACTTTTATACATGATAATCAAACTGAGTTGCTAATTGAATATGACAATGGAAGGACAATTAAGTATAAGTTAAAATATATGAAATATGGATACATATAGAACTTTTAAGATAATGAACAAAGTGAGGTGTACACCGCTTGTTATTCTGCATAGTAGATTAATGGAATTGTAATGAACATTGAACAGTAAGGATTGTTATTTAAAGACAATTAAGGGTAAGCTAAGTCAAGATACGGAAAAATGGAGGGGGAACATGAAATATACATATAATGGAAAATTATTGAGATTATAAAGACAGAATTACAAATTTGGGCCATGTAAGGATGCATAACTATATAAATATAATGACGAGAATAGCTGGGAATCGTACCAGATCTACATCTTTGCCCAAAATAGGTAGCGGGGGAGGGGGATGTTAAAAAAATATAATTACATGTTCTGACTCCCTCTTTCACAAGACAAATGACTAAACTGACTGATCCTTGGCAGCTTGCCCGGACTGACCTTGACTAGGCTGAAAGATTACACGACACAATTCTCCGACTCCGTAGCTTCTATGTTGTTTCCTGCAAACCTACTCTTCACAGAGGATTTCTTTTAAAGCCTCTTGGGAAGGGCCAGGAAATTAGGCAGCTGATACTGATTATCTCTGATGGCGTCTGATGGGCCACAACAAACAATAATCATTAAATAATCATTAAAATGAACAAGCTAACCATTTTAAATATTTAGAGGTTTCAAACACTTAGAGCCAAAAAGATCTATGGAAAGTCCAGGTCATTATTGTCCCAAAGGTGCTTTTTCTAAAGGCATCTGGACTTTCTTTGTTTTGCTTGAAGATGTTTCTGTTTTCACCCAAGAAGCTTTTTCAATTCTGAACAGAAGAAGTAAAACAAAATCCAGTTGCCTTTTGAAAAAGCAACTTTGGAAGAATCTTAGAAAAACTTTATTACATTTATTTGCATCCAACATTGGCAAATGTATTCTCTTGTGCGTATGAATACCTATTCTTAAAGCATTTTAAAGAAACTGGGGGGGGAAATGAAAAGTTCCATTAATTCATAGATGAAATGAGTGTCCCTTGAATTCTTTAATACCATCTATCTACAGGCGGTCTGTGTTAATTGAATCCTGGATCACTCTGCTGCAAGGAATCTGCAGACAGTAGTAACATTTGGCAGGACAATCAAGGTTTTTCTCTATGAAGGTCACAAAAAGGCTGTGTAGAGAGAGAAGCCAGCATGAGTTCTATAATGTGAGTGGAGTGATTTTATTCATCATTAGCCATCCCAACTCTTCCAAAGGAAAAGAAAGCCATCTGTCATGTATAGAATTTAGATTCTTTTGAAGAATACAGAATTAAATATTTTTTCTTGACATCAGGCTATTCCAATCAATAAATGTTTTGGCTGAGGATTGATTGAGCAAAACAGATTTTTAGGCATTTCAGGCATTATCTTATTTTCTCCTCTTCAACTCTTGCATGAGTTAAAAAATAATACTTATCCATAGTTAATATTAGTTAACAGTTAATACCACTAATCCTATTGCAAGTTAATTGCTATTATATATTATGAAAAAAAATGTTTTTGATCGTGCATATATTTTCTGTGACTTCAATTTTAAATCTATAAGGTTAACATTTTTCAGATTTTGATTTAATTGTTTTGCATATGAATATCAATTATGTATATTTATAGACATCACTACTTTTTACTGAGTTTTTGTATAATGCCTGCCAATAGTTGAGACTATCTAGCTCAGATATTATTGCAAGTGAACAAAAAAGCAAAGAAAAATCAAAGGATATGAATCATTATGCCTATTAAAACAGAAGGCCAGTAGCAGTGAAGCCTACATCTGTCCTGCAATGAATCCCAAATGGAAAGAGTGGGGAGAAATATATGGAATCTCAAATTTATATTATAATATTGCAAAAAGCTCTGCTGGCAGTATATTTAAAGGAAGTGAACAGGGAAGATGGAGGAGCAACTAAGCAATTCTTCATAGTATTTTTTCCAGATTTACAATAGTAGCAGCATCCAGTTCCTTCCATAAATTTACTTTCTTCAATTACATACAATGTAAAATAATTCTGCATGCCAACACATACAGAGACAGTCAGAAACAGCTGCTAAAGCAGCCACATAATCATGGTTAATTATTAAGTATTACGTCAGAAAATTTTCACAAGTCTTCTTCTGCACAACAAATAAAAGCAGACAGGCAAGCAAAGATATACTGCAAAATACTAAATTTTGCTGCCCAGAGGAAATTAAGCTAGTAATTTCTGGCTAACCTCACAATATATCAGCAAAAGGTCAAAAGAAGATGAGGATGAGTAAGATTAGACTATATCCAAATTGAACCTGGACTGGAAATGGTCCAGAGTGCTAACTAAAAGTTGTCCAGGCTGAGAGCAGTCAACAAGTAAATTCTAATGAAATTAATGACAGATCAAAATGAATGAATAAAGCAAATAAATCCATCAGTCAACCTTTGCTTTCTGAAGATTTGAGATTTGTGCAAATTTAGGCATTAATGTGAGTTTCTTGTAATATTTTCTACTTTGACTACTTTTGTAAGAATATAATCTTTTAGCACTTCAAAAAATAAAGTTGTATTACCCATTATTATCACAATTCACTTTTTCACAGCTGCTTTTCAAATCTGTCTCAAATTCAGATGGGATGTTTTAAATGTCATAATAAATTTTGCAATTAAAATTACCACACCAAAAATGTTTGTCCATTGCAAGATAAACAAAGTATGCTGTCCTGCCTCTAGCTACTGAATGCAGTTGAAATTTAATTTACACTTCGTGTCTAGGATTTTATTTTTGTTCTTTTATTTATTCATGAAAATGTGTCCTTTTTCATTTCAAAGAGCTCATCTAAATTTTGTAAGTAGCATAATTAATTTACAGGCAAAGATGTTAATACTGTATAATCAAATTTCATTAAATGTCATTATGTGTCAGGCACAACCAACTAGAGCCACTTGTGAATAGCTGAAATCTGTTACTTTATATACTATCATCTAATGTTACAAGAGTCGCACCAAACCACGCTCTTTCCTCTGGAAACAACAAAATAAATCTTCATGGCTCTTGGAAAAGATCTTATGTCACTAGATTCTGTGCAACAACTCCAAGTTAGGTCCTCGCTTGACCCCTCCTTTCAGCCTAGCTGGCAGTTTTCCAATATCATGCTTAATACCAAGAAGCTACTTTAAACAAAACACATCCAACTGAAAATATTTTACACCTTGCTTCGTGCATTAATATTGCTTCATGTAGAAGGAGGACTCTCATACAAGGGTTAGTGTTTCTTTTTTTTTCTTTTGCAAAAATTAGTAGTAGTTGCGTATTGTTATCTCCAACTCTGGAAAATCTCTTTATAAAATTCATTTATATCTGAATGCCACAAAAATTCTTCTAAAATGTTAATGTTAAAAAAGGCTACAATTAGTAAATTGTATACTGGTGATTTAGGCTTTTGATATATATATATCGATTAGCATGTAAAACACAATAAAGAGTTATCTGTTTATTCCACCAACAATCAGAAACAAAGTTTACAGAAAGTCTTCATAATTTATAAAGGAATTTAAAAAGCATATTAACTCTGTTAAAACTAAAAGTAGATGTAACTGCTAGATAACATATTAAACTTAACTTACCTGTAATAATATTGGGCTTTGGTGGCATGATGAACTCATATAAAGTTGGTTCAGAATATCCCAGCCTGTTTATAGCAGTAATTTGCACTTCGTAACCCATTGTCCACTGCAAATGCTCAAGAATAATGAAGTCTTTATTACCATGAACCTTTTTTTCTTGCCACTGCTCTTCCTTATCTTTCTGTAAAGTTTTAATAGTAGTTGAAATTATGGTGAACTAATATTTATAATGAATATTTTTAATATTGATTTACAATTATTTCAAATCAGGCATTATGATTATTTTCCTCTTGTGCACAGAGATTCATCTAATCTCATAAAAACCCAGACTTTTTACTTAAACATTTAATCTTGGAACAAAATGCATACTTTCTGGCAACACAGTGGTTATGTACGTCCACTGAAATGACAATATTCCTGTTTCAAATATCAGCTTATTTACATACACAGCCAAACAACTTTGTTGATCTCATCTTCACTTCATTATAAGATGAGTGAGCCACTGGTTTATATTATATTACATATTATAATAAACATATGTAAGGATTACAGAGATAAACAACATGAAGTGTTGCATATAATGTAAATCTCAATTTTTGGTCTTCACATTAAATATATATCAGATCATATTACTAGGACATCTTGGCAGTTAACAAATTATTAGGCTTGATAGCCTACATCCAATAGATCTTAAAGAATTCAAATGTGAAAATGCTAATAAATTAGCTAAAATAGATAATACATATCTCAGTTAAGTAAAATAGTACATTAACCCCCAATTTTTAAAAAGAATCCTTCCTTATCAGTCAGGGGAAAAGCCTTTATAGATCCAAAATATTGAATGAGATATATATTGGTTGGTCTTAGTTACTTCATTAATCATTATTTATGTCTATTCCAGTATCCTGCTGTTTTAATATTCCAAAAGCTGATATGGTATGATTTTATGCTACATTATAGTATAGTTGCTTTCTCTCATGTCCCTTCAGAATCAATAAACTAATCAATAAACTGATCTGTGCATGAACTAAAATAGTTACATAAAACAATATTATTCAATTATTAAGCAAATGGTAATAGTAAACAATAATCTGCAAATATTGATCTATAACTTATTTTATTAATAAAAAAACTAGTTTCAGTAAAAAAATGTTATACCTGATCATGCAAACAAATATACAAACATATATTCCAAGCAACAAAATATACTAACATAAGTACATACACAGAAATATTTTATCAATAACTAGAAAGCCAGCATTATAACAGTCTTGATTTATAGAATGAAAATACTTGATTTTTATTTCATAACACTCTGTTTTTTGTCACTATACGAAATTAGTATCTATGGGAAGGAAGAAATGAATATGAAAATATGAAAGGTCAGATCTAGGTAGTGGCAAAAATATGGTGCACACATGTCAGAAAGCATAACAATTTGTGGTAAGCAATTGTGCTATAGGTTTATTATTGTGTGCATACATTAATTGAAAACACTTTATATCATATCCTTAATTCACCTTCTTAGTCCTTGAGTATTAGTTGATCTTTGCACAAACATGCTGTAAAATATTTACATTGCTAAACTATAAATCCTGTTGCTTTGAAGTCTCATATCTTCTGGTAATAATTACTATACGCTATGAGAAACTATGATGCCCATATTTTACCAGTGTGATGCTATATTTGTGAATCCTATTTCCAGGTCTGAAACTTCCAATATTGATGTAAAACTGCCATTTTCAATATCATCATCTTCAAATACAGAAAGTACAAAAATATATTTTCTAATTAATGAAAAGGACAGACATGAAATATTATCCAATTTATTCTCCCATACTTGGGCTACCTTTGGTTGGATGTTGGTGATATTTAAAAATCCAATCTGACCCATTTGTACCTTAAATTGTGTCTTTGGGGCAATTGGTAACTAGATCTTTTAGTACAGGCATAGTCATTCCTGAATCTTGCACCAATTACAATGCCAATCATAACATTTTGCTTCAGTTGAAATTTTAAGATACTAGAGTGAAGAGCAGACCCTCATCACATGGATTTAATAATTTAGCTGGGGTATAAATGAAACAAAAGGCAAACAAATTTTTTCATTCAAAGATGACTGAGTTAGCTATGGAAGCCATTCCTTGCCAGGGCTAATTCCTGAAAGCAAATTCCGATAACAAATCTACTTAAAGAGCACTTCTAACCTGGGATCCTAATCTTTTGGGAAAGTCCTCAGTGCCAATTGCTTGACACAGTTGGCATGAAAACTGCCCTAGGGCCCCTGGCTCATTTTAACAAGGGGAAGGAGGAGGAGTTGACTATAAATCACAAAAAGGCAAATGGCAGTTATCCTAAAATAGCAATACAAACCATAATTAGACAACACACCATTATAAACATGAACAAGCTAAGCATTCTAAATATTTAGATGTTTCAAGTATCTACAACGAAAAAAGGTAATGCAACTTATGCTTACAATATGGCCCATGACAGCGTACTTGCCATTTTAAAATTTCACTGAAACAAGGGGGGGATACTTTATTCCAGACGCTGCATAGCTATTATGCAGGTGGGATATGATTCTAATGTAATTTCCAATGAAAAAAGTGCAATCTGTCTTTCTGTTATACCTGTTTATGGCCCTCAGGAAGCCAGTGCAGAATTAAGACTGTGGGCAGGACTACCCATAATTTAGTTCACAATTTAAAAATCACATGGCTAAATATTTTTTACTTTCTTATTTACCTCATGTGGGTATGGCCCCTTTCCTAATCTTGCTTTAACACTCTCATGTTAGCCATACTGAAGGGCAAAATTGACAAAAATCCAGAGGTGAAGTTCAGAGGCAATGCCCATGTGGATTAATTGGCATTGAATCCAGGCAATATGGGTTTTCATTGAAGTTTTATACATGTGTACATTATATTATAATTTAAGATTAAATTAGTCACTATTTAAATGGTTCAAGGGGGACTGAATAATTTTATAGCAGTTATTCATAACATTTCAATTACAAAATGTTGTTACTTCAAAATATAGTTTCAGAACAAAATGACTAACTGAAGCAGCAACTGCACTTATTGGGAGTTGAGTGGCATATAAATGTAATGAATTATTACATTTATGTGTGCAGTCAGTCAGATGTTTAGACTGTATTTGACATTTTTGTCCACATATCAAGTCCTTTCCCAGGACCTGGAATAGGCATATATTCTAAAAATAAAGAATATTATCTACAAAGAATATTAGCCATTTCAAGTAAAGTTGCAAATGACTGTTGATGATTATGTCAATGCTAATACTATTTAGTTGATCTCCTGATGTGCCTATGACTCTTGGTATTATCTTTGCTTTCTTTTGTCACAATTTTTCTATTTCTATTTTCATGTCTTTGTATTTTGTGATTTTCTCCAATTCTTTCTCTTCTAAACTACTGTGCCCAGATATTCCAATGTCAACCATCTAGACTATTTTTTGTCTTCCAGATTAACAATGGTTAAATTAGAGATATGTGTGGCAGATTATTGCCTGCTTGAATTCTAAAGTCCTAGAGCACTTGCGCTCCTCCGTTTTCTATTGATTTGTCTATTTTGTGGGTTTATCAGCTTTTGCCTGCAGGCAAGTGGTATTTCTCACTGATATTCCAAAGTACCATTCCTGCTAATTTGTCATGCTGTTGCTGCTGCACAAACCTTTTTCAACAGGCAACTAGATGGCCCATTGTTTAATCAGGTTTCTGCAGAGATGGTATTTGCCGTTTACTATAATTCTCATTTCTAGCTTAGTATGCATTTGTTCTGAAAACTTCTGCAGCCCCTTAGTCTCTTTCTTCAACTTTCCTGTTCTTATTCATTTCAAGGCCTTGTGGTTATAGGCTTTGCTTGCTAATTTTTTTGTGTACTGACCATTTAGCACTTTGCTTTGCTAGTTTCTTTTCTATGCTAAATTTGGTATTTCTTTTTAGGTCAGCTTGATCTCTTTGGAATTCAGTAAGCTTTCATGGCTGACTAGCTTTAGTGTATCTATCTTCCTCCTGTCTCAGATATTCTTTCCCTTTTTTCCATCATTTCTGCTGTTGTTGCAAGTTCTTTCATTTCAGTTTTTTATTCCTTCTCCATGTCCATTATCCAAGTTGCATTCTTCCTTATTTCTTTGAATTTTCCCATAGCTATACCCAAAAACAGCTGCAGTTTCTTCTTTGTCAGATATTGGCTGACATCTGTTGATGGAGTGATATGTTTCTGATTTCACTGAAATTGTAGAATCTGCCTTTAGTGTGCAATTCAAGCTTCATGTGTGCTGATTTTACTTATTTATAATTTCTCATGCTTTTTTAATATTCCTTGTCTCTTGGTTATGGTTCCTTTATTAGGTATGTTTTTGTCTTTTTTCCAGCTTTTTTTGTCCTGATCATGCTGTCATATCCTGTTATGGTCAGCCAAACACAGGAAAAAACACTAAAAATTGGTTGATTGCCAGACGCAGCTTCTGAGCTGGAATTTCTGCAAATTAGGACCCTTTATCTATAAAGTTTGGATTGAACCCACCCCCAAAGACTTTTATCTACCAGTCACTAGATCAATATTTTTGAATGACCATGCTTCATGCTTCCTACCTTTCCCATCTTTTTGACACAACTTTAATTGTGAATGCTACTAGTTGGCATCAAAGAGATACATAAAACCCATTGGCATCTAATGGATATTTAGATTTGTGCAATAGAATTCTGGTGGCCTATACAGAATGAGAAAAATGATTTTTTTTATGGAGATACTAGCTGTACCCGCCATGCCTTGCTGTGGCCAAGTTTTGTTAAATGAAAAAGTTTTTACTCATAGACCCTCTCAGCAACCCCCTTCCTTCTCTGCCTTGGTTTCCCCTCCCTCTCCCTCCCCTCTCTCTCTTACTCTACCTCCACCACTCTCTCTCTATCCCTCTACCTATCTATATACCTACTGTATTTTTCCTGTCTCTCTATCCTTCTAC
>JAPKID020007489.1:0-10248 GCA_026931265.2 Tropidonophis doriae | reverse complement strand
GGGAGTTGAAGTCCACAAGTCTTAAAGTGGCCACGTTTGGGGACCCCTGGTCTACGCCACAGGAGAATATCTTTTTAAAGAATAAATATATTTATGAATAAATAAAGAATAAATGCATTTATGCGGGTGCATAAACGTTCTTCAACTGCGGTTTTGAGGAGGGACCGATGCAATTTTCTTCAACGTATTAATCTTCGAGCGGTTTTCTGCTCCAAGAGGGAAGGGAAAACTCTCCAGGATCACGTCTGTGGAGATTCTCAATCAACCAGGTCATGGTTGTCCCAAAGGTGCTTTTCAAAAGACAACTGGACTTTCTTTGGGGAAGAGGGGGGTGTTCTCCTTGAAAATGTTTCGCTTTTCATCCGGGAAGCTTCCTCACTTCTAGCTTCTGAAGAAGCTTCTTGGACGAGAAGCGAAACGTTTTCAAGGAAAATCAAACGAAGAAAGTCCAGTTGCCTTTTGAAAAGGCACCTCTGGGATCTGCAAGATCAAATACAGTGTGTGTGAGAGAGAAAGAGAGAGAGAGACAGAGGAGAGACACTTGCCACGCAGCCCTACTCTATTGTTTTCCTGTTGATGAGCAGAGAGCTATTTACAATTTTTTATCTTTACCTTTGAACCAAACCTTTCATCTGGTCGATAGGAGGGTTTAACCAGAGAAGTTGACACGTTTTTACCGCAACATGTATCCTGAATCTTACAAATTACTTTGTAACTTGCATGTAGCTTTTGTAAGTTACAGTTGCAACTGCTGCCAAACTGTATGGCTTCCACCAGTTGTATAAGTGCTTCGTGATTTAAGTAAAAAAGCCTTACTAGGGTTCATAATTAATAATATTATATCGTAAAGCGATCTGGCTAACAATGAAATATTTGCTTTGTGTCTAAACACTAGTTTTTGCAAAAGAAATAAGACTGAAAAGAATTTGATGTTATAACCTACACAGTATACAGTTTTATTTTCCTTTTCATTTGATTAGCTGCACCTTCTCTAACATAGTAGCATTCATCTGAATACAACACAATTTATATCATTTGGCTAACTGTACTATGTTTGCACTATTTTTTTAAAATAACATATAATTTGCATTCATCCACATTACTAAATTAAAAAAAAATTGTAATTTAAGTGTAATTTGCAATCTGGGGTTATGGTGGCTCAGTGGCTAAGATGCTGAGCTTGTTGATCAGAAAGGTCAGCAGTTTGGTGGTTCGAATCCCTAGCACCTCATAATGGAGTGAACTCCTGTTACTTGTCCCAGCTTCTGCCAACCTAGCAGTTTGAAAGCATGTAAAATTGCAAGTAGAAAAATAGGAACCACTTTGATGGGAAGATAACAGTGTTCTGTGTGCCTTACGCCTTTGGCATTTAATCATTTAATCAGGCCACATGACTACAGAGGTGAGCAATGCCCCTTAGAGTCAGGAACGACTAGCACATACGTGTGAGGGGAACCTTTACCTTAATTTGCAATCATTGATTCCATTTTCCACAGCAAGCATACTTGGTATAATTTTCAGATCAGCAGTCATAGGATCATGTTTCCCATCAACATTACTTTATATTTTCTCTCCTTGTTCTAAATGTACTCCTTGCTAGTTTATCATTGTTTTTACCACATTAAACAATACTGCTCTCATTTTTGTAACAACCATTTCTTCAATAATTCTATTTCTACTTTTCTTTCACTTCTTTCACATCCATTTTTCCCCAACAACCTCACATGGCAACGTTGAACAATGGTCTGTCCCACACTAAGAACTTCATGACTCTGATATCCTTCATCAGCTTTATCACTTCCATCATATCTTTTAATTGTCCCTTTTTGATGTGTTCTAAATAATTGCTTGAAGGGTGTGCATCAAAAATGCTTCAAAGAAAACCAGACCATTTTCTAAGCAGATACACATCAATCGTTAAGTTTGACATCCCCTGTATTGAATCAAAAGATGCTTTTTAAAAGGCAACTGGCCTTTTTCTTCCATTGAAAAACGTTTCACTTCTCATCCAAGAATCGTCTTCAGTTTTGAAGAACTGAAGGACCTTCTTGGATGAGAAGAAAAACATTTTCAAAGAAAAAACCCCCAGGAAAATCCAGTTGCTTTTTAAGAAGCATCTTTGAGACAACCATAACCTGGATGATTATGTCTCTCCATAGGCACTTTTATCGCTGGCTGGTCTCAGAGGGTCAGATTAGGTAATCATCTCTCTTCAGCCCTTATTCTTAACACTGGTACACCACAGGGCTGGATGTTGAGTCCCTTAATTTATAGGCTTTATGTGCATGACTGCATTTCCACTCACGCTAGTAATACTATTACTAAATTTGCAGGTGATACAACTGTGGTGGGACTAATCTGGGGAGGGGTGTATGAGTCTTCAATGGAGATGAGGTGGAACCGTTGCTTTCATGGTATGGAAACAATAACTTGATCCTTAACACAATTAAGACCAAGGAACCTATAGTGGACTATAGAAGGAATAGATCAGACATCCAGCCCTTGCTTATCAGTGGAGACCGAGTGGAGCAAGTAGCCAGTTTTAAGTTTCTGGGTGTTATCTTAAAAGAGGACCTGACCTGGGGCACTCACATTGCAGCCCTGGTCAAAAGGGCTCAGCAGAGATTATACTAGCTGAGACTTCTCAGGAAACAACTGAATGAAAAACTGCTGGTGACCCTCTACTGCTGCACAATAGAGAGCATTGGTTTGCCAATTGCACAATGGCAAATAGGACAGTACTCCAGAGGGTTAAGGTCACTACCCAGAGGATCATTGGTTGCCTCTCCCCTCTTTGGAAGAGCTTTATAGCTCCCGCTGCCTTAAGAAAGTTCAAAGCATTCTCAAAGTTCCATCTCATCCTGGGCAAACTTTTTTTGAACTATTACCATCCAGGCAGGCGGTACAGGATAATTAAAAACAAGGAGAAACAGGCTGAAAAACAGCTTCTATCCCAGGACAATAACTATATTGAATTCCACGATATAGGGGGATATCGGGTTTTCAATTTCATTTACATAAAATATAAAGGTTGTATGTGTTTTTATTTTTATAACTGTAATATACACTGAAGATGGCATTTAATTTCATTGCACCATGTGCAATGCCAATAAAGTAAACTAAACTATTGAAGGTGGCTATAATGTAGGACTGAAATCAAGTACAACACTAACAACATCCAGCTATCAAACAACCTCCTGGTGACATGAGCACATTGTTCTGTTTTCCTGTGGACAATACAGGTGGTTTTCCACTACCTTCTTCCTGGCTTGTTTTACCACACAAAATTGTTAAAAGTGGAAAAAAAAGCATGTTGCTCAGTTCCTTGGAGCAAGAGTGGAATAAATGTGCACCGTCTCATCTTAATCCCTCATTCCCACCAGAAAATACCAAACCTAAATCCACGGAGAAGAAAACCAAGACTCTGTAAAATTCTGGTCATTTCTTTTATTTTAAACAGACTTTTAAGACAACAAATACAATGCCCTGGTTAAAGGCATGATGTTGACATTTCTGGCAGTTGGAGGGAACCAGTTAAATAACAGCAGTGGTCTTAGATCTAACTTTGGCAAGTGAACCCATCTGCCCCATATCAATTGTTATCTTGTGTATTTCTCAGGGATTCTGTGGCCTTCCGAGTCCTCAACTACAGTTTCCAACTTTCTTGGCAGTAGCATTTGCAGATGGGTCAGACTAATGAGAGCTGGGGCATCACAATGCAAGCTATATCCCTTTTCTGTGAGCTTCATGACATCACACACAATATCCCCAACGGGTGGCACTTGTAATCCTGCAGTGGGATACCGCTTTCATCATTCTGACAAAAACTGCAAGCTACAGTGCTATGATTCATTATTTCTGCCACTAAGACTACCAGAAATTGTAATTCAGCAACTCCAGGAGGGCCTCACCACAAACATTTTAAGTGTAACTCTGGGCGAAAATATACCTGTGAATGATTAAAGTGTACCATCAATCCATTACTGTTGTGTTTGTTCAATTACCAAGTGATATTTCATGGTTACAAGTAATGTGCTAGGGCTGTTTTTCCAGGAACTGATAGGTCTTGCTGCAAAGTTATCTAGGACATCATGTTCCCAACTTCACCTTGATTGCTTCTCCCAATCCACTTTGTAAAAAGCAAGCACTTAAATGTAATCTTTGCAAGTATGAACTTGAACTCACAACTCTTTTGAAGAAGAGACAAAAAAAGGGGAAAGAGCCGAATTGGAGCAGAGATATGTTGCTACAGAGCATATGTAATGTTTGGTGTTCTATCAGAAGTGATCAACTGCCACTGAGCAGACCTCAAAGATGGATTGCTCTAAAGGAAGCAGTGAGGAGCCAGCACAACCTTTGACCTAAAGCCGCTTGGGGAGGGGGCACATGCTTGTTCTGCTGAAGCAGCCTTTTCCTGATATATGGTTGGGGCCAATTGAGAAAGGCTGCCTTGAAACTGCAAGGGGCAAGATAGGTAAGTGGCAGTTCTGGGAATTCCAGTCATCAACACACCCCAAAGGGGCTAGACTGGAGGAGGCACTCACAAGTCATCTGTGCATCTGGTTTACCATCTTGGGAGTTCCTACAGGAACTACCGTGATTATGGCCTTGTTCTCACAATCACCAGATACTGTAGCATCTAAGATGACTGTGCCATTTGAAAGCTAAGCCAGGGCTGCCCAAATGCTTCCCAAGCATGATCCTCTATGCACAGAAACCATCCAAGGAATGAAGGCCAAAAAAACCCCTAGAACCTTTCTCAGTGGCAAAGTAAAAATTTTCCTATCTACAGGTTGATTTTTCTTTACGGAGAAGCAGATCACCTTACAAATTCCACACAGGGACTTCAGTTGCATGTTGGTCATCTCAGCTGCTGCTTGAAAAAGATACATGGATAGGATGTTCTTCTCGGCTAGATGATTCATAAAGGGGACCGGGGGTGGGTGTGTGTCAGACATCCATTTTTATCCCCCCCCCCCCCCGCTCTCACGTTAAGAACACCTCATGACACCAATTTCATGTTCTTTCTTAAACCGAGCGCCATCGAGCAAGTGACTTTGCATGTTGTAAACTCTGCATCCCGGGACTCTGTTGTAGATAATTAATTTGCAAAAACAACCCAGCAATAGAAACAAAACTGATTTCAAGATGTCAACAGAGTTTAACTAGCATTAAGACGCATCAGCAGGTAAATGGTTGGCAAGAGGAGCTCAACTAATACTCAGAAAACTTCAGAAAAGAGGACGAATAGTTCCCAATTTCTGAAGCAAAGAAATAAGACCAGCCAAGCTTTCCCACGATTGGCTCTTGGCCTTGTTTCAAGGCAACAGCTACTCCTAACAAAAAACAACACTGAATGGGGAGTAGAAGAAAAAATAAACATTCATGAGGTCTGCACTAAACACTGGTCCAAGTACAGCTGGACATGGGACACAACCTAATTCCACTTCCAGCCAGCAAGACAACCTTGGCCCACACCTTCAAGCACCAAACATTTTTCTGACCAGGGATATTGATTACTTTCTTGGCCGCAGTAGCTGAGTTGATGTTATTGTGTTCGAAGCTGATAATCTAGGATGGAAAGAAAATGTAATGAATTCGGTGATGAGGAGCTATGCAGCTATACATATCCACTCCATTTTTTTCAAACTTGTTCATTCCTTACCACTTACCAAAAACAGAATCCATGCTTTTTTCTATGGATATGAAAAAGGCATGTGAAAAATTGCCTCTCGTTTTATCTTTACAACAGCAATTATTAGGGTAGACTGGGAAAAAGTGGCTAGTCCAAAAAACCCCAGGTGGATTCTCTGATCAAGAAATTGAAAATAGTCTCCTCATTGCTACTCCAAGTTTCAAATCACCATTCCACCCGACTTACTTTTTCCCCATGGTTTTTACATAGGATCATCTAATTCTAAAAACTATGCTCAACCATATACTATCCATCCCATCCCTTAATTAATTGCACAATTAATGTTGTTGGTTTTGTGGCAGGATCTATCTAACACAGGGGTGTCAAACTTGATTTCATTGAGGGTCGCATCAGGGTTGTGCTTGATGTCAGGTGGCTGGGATGGGCATGGCCAGGGTGGGCGTGACCAGTTCAACATCACTCATGTCGGGGGTGCCTGTGGTAGCCCGAGCTCTATTTTTGCTTGCACCATAGGCAGGTCCTTCGCTGTTCTTGGGACAGCTCCGCGGATCAGATCTAAACACCGTGGGCCACATACAGCCTGCGGGCCTTGAGTTTGACACCCCTGGTCTGACACATATTTTTTAAAAAATTTTACATTGCATAGTATGCCTTATTTTAATTGCGAAATTTCTGGCACAAATAAATAATCCCCATTCCTTATCCCAGGAGAAACACATAAGAGCTCTTGGTTACTTAACCAAATTCAGCCCCACTTAGACCTCATTCTTACTGCAAGCACCTGGAAACCATCCATACACCTTGTGACACCCACCAGATAAAGCATTTGATATACCCGCCTCATTTTGTGGCTGCAAGGCCACTTGGAGGTATCTAATAAGCAAAGGGTCTTTTCACATACCTCCGTTCTGGGTAATGTAGCGGACCCAAGGCAATGCCTGGTAGCCACTCTTCTCAATTATTTTTAAATAACGAACCTGGAAAGGAACACAAGTAAAATTTCAGCGTCCGCCTGAAGAAGTCCATTTACTTCCCACATTCACAGGGGTGGGGCAGATAAAGGAAAAGGATGAAGCATAGTGGACAACATCATTGAAATCCCATATAGGCTGGCAGGAGACCCACAAGGATAGCTTTCTTACCTGAATTCCAGATGTGGTGAAATATGGGATTTCAAACTTCACACTGATGGGAGGTTTCCCTTCTTTGTCCTCAGCTTCCACACTTGGGAGCCCAAAATGGGCCCTCATCAAGTACTCCTTCCCTCCCTGTAAGTTAGCAGAGAGTCGAATTTCATTTTATCCCATCTCTCAGGGCTTCTCGCACCAAAGAGCTGAAGAAAAGCCATCCGTTCCACAAAATCTGTGCAATTCTATCCAGCACGATCAATGGAAGTGAACTAAACCTTGCCAGGCAGGGAAAAGTTCTTTTGAAATGAGCTAATGAAACTTGCTCTGATCAATAAATGCATACAGCTTTTTTTATATACATAGTTGGCCTTCCTCCCAGAGATGTTCATGAATGAATGAGCTTACTGGAAAAGACTTGATGGACCACACAATGGCACTGTTCTCAGGAACCCACTTGACGTTCCCAACTGTGGTTTTGAACTTCGGTGAATCAGCATCATTGGGAACAGGAATGTGAATCTCCACGTTATTGGCTGTAGATCTGCGCTTGAACTGACTCTTGGCCTAAAAATGATTTCAAAATTGCTATGGAAAGTACAAGCCCAAAATAAACTGAGCTATTTGCAAAATATAATTTTAATTTTTTTCCCTAGCGTCTTTCTTTCTACAAGTACTGTTCCAAAAGGCCTAGCTTAGGATGTTATGCTTAATTTAAATAAAATGGTCATTCTTTTATTGGCTAAGAACCAATCTTTTCCTGGCTTCTTTTTCAACCAAAAAAGCAGGGTTAGAAATGTTGTGCCTCTTCTATCATTTAACTAGATTTTTTAAAAATGCGCCATCGTAATTTAATGGTGCAAAGTGTGCTCCAAGGCCACAGGTAGCCCGTGCTTGGTCACCTTTCCTAAACCATGTCTTTTCAACATTTAATGTACGCTCAGTAGGGAAAGATAGCAAGGAATGGACATTGGGGCCTTTTGAAACTGTTTGAGATGTCACTGCAGGTGTAGATCTGGCCTCCAAAGCTACCTTTTCTCTGGACCCTTTGGGAACAGAATTGCTTTGCACTACGGACCACACAAGGGCCAAAAGAGTTTTCTGGATTCCACTCACCTTGATCATGTACTCTATGCGGCTGTGGGAATGCTTCTCTATAACTGACTCAATCCAGATTAGAGGTTTTACCTGTAGATGACAAGATAAACTGCTATGGCATCACTGGCTCCCCAAATGCCAGAGGATTCATCAGTTTCTCCTTTTATTTCTAGAGAAAAGGGAAGGCCCTCATAGAGGATCCCAAGACACCTTTGGCTACTGACCCCACAGTGCGACTTGGCTCTTGAATGGTCTACAAAACTCCCCAATGCTGCTGCACTTTCTTTCCAGGATCATTTCACCTTCCTTACTAGCATAGGCAGCAGCAATCCAATATGTAGCAATTGATTGATTCCCCCCATTCCACCCACCAGGTATGTCACCGATATCATTAGTCCTAGTCTAAATAGAAAGTTAAAGGCCACAAACCAGGGTGAATAAAAATTGATGGCTTAAAACCAAAATTGGATTTTGTTTATTTCAATCATTGTTGTTGTTTTTTTAATTTTTTATCAAATTTATTTTAATGAAATGCTTTTGGAGTAAAAATCGATCTAAAGATAGTTTTCTAGTTAAGATACATTAATAATTTAGTTTATTCAGCATGAAATGGAGCTCAGTTATGTAGCATGAGAGGCTGCACATTCTGCAATATTGGGGCTGCCGGTGAGTCAACAGCGGGTCAGAGGAGCAGCCGTTGTGGGACAGAGATGACCGTTGCTCTTTAAAAATTATGATTTAAATTGAGTTGATTTAAATCAAGCCTTTTTTAAATTAGTGATTTAAATCATGATTTAAATCAAGATAATTTAAATTGTGATTTAAATTGAATTGATTTAAATCAAATTCACCCTGCCACAAATTCTTCAAAAGCAAGACCCCTACCCACCCAAAAAAGTAAGTGTGTGTGTCTGTGTGTGTGTGTTTATGTAGCGATTCTGTTTGTAACCCAAGATTTGAAACACACGTACATGGGTATTAAGGCGATAAGACATGAGCTCAAATTCCCCATCGGGTGGGATAAATGAAATAGTCCTATCATTTTCAAAACGAGACAGACGAACACACTGGTGGAATTTCACATCTTCCAGTTCCACAGATTTGCTCTTGCCGCCTGTCAGGGAGATAGAAGAGAAAGCCCAGTCTTGGAAAGTGTAACTGCAACGAAGGGAAGCTGTAGAAGTAGGTCTGTGCTGAGGTTACCCTAGGCTAGTTTCCTAAACCAGGGATCTCCACACCTGGCAACTTTAAGACATGTGGCCTTCAACTCCCAGAATTCCTCAGTCAGCTGTAATTGGAGCCAAGCCAAGTTTGGAGACCTTCCCCTCTCCTAAAGAATAGCAATCAATCTCCGTTATAAAAAGAGGAAAGGAGAGGCATTGCTTAAATCAGATGCCGGAAAGTAATCCCGGTACAAGCCACATGCAGAAGACTGATACATCTCAGTAAAGGACAGAATTGATACTCACTGCCCCTAAGTCTGCCCCTCATACTGGGGTTCTCATACTGGGACTCATGAGGCACTAGTTAGTCATGACCAACTTGGGCTGCGGTGGAATGCAGTACTGCAGGCTACTTCTGCTTACTGCCACCTGCCAGCAATTCGATTTTCACCGGCTCACCTTCCAAGTTTGGTAAAATCAGGACCCAGACTGTAGGGGGCAATGTGCCTACTCTAAACTGCTTAGGCATGACTGTAAAGCTCTGTGAAGGAATGTATAAGTATAAGTGCTTTTGCTATTAGAGGATGGTGGCAGTTTTGTTGAGCAAGCAAAGCAGGAGGGTTGTGAAAACTCACTCCTGTTGTGCTTGGCAAATATCCTCAGGGGATTTCACCAGGCAAAGCAGAGAAAAGGCCCCAGGCTGGTTTGGTGGGACGGTTCATTTATTAATATGTCAAAACCAAAACCACAGCAAGCTTTCTTTTATTTTACTCACAAATTAATGTATCCATTTTAAGAGGTCATGATACTGCAAATTTTGAGAATCTCTTAAGTTTCGTAATGAAGAAGCTGACAGAATTAAATTGGTTAATACAAAACGTTTCCGTGACAATTCCAATCAGTACAGGGGAGTTCAAAGGGATGGTTTCATAAGGTCCTTTCTAGTACAATGACTCTAGTAATGACATTGCTTTTTTAATATGATGGGTTAGCAGTAGCAGCCTATTTGCAGTTTCCAGGCACCCTCCCAGCAATCCATGGCACAAGCACAGTCACAATTCTGCACTCTAAAAAAAAAAAAAGGTTTAAAGGGCCTGATCGATGCCTTAAGGCAGTGTTTCTCAACCTTGGTGACTTTAAGTGCTGTGGACTTCAACTCCCAGAATTCCCCAGCGAGTTTAGGGCCAGCTGTGCGCATTTGTGG
>JAPKID020007488.1:0-10248 GCA_026931265.2 Tropidonophis doriae | reverse complement strand
AGGAACCATCAGGTGCCTGGGGCGGTACCATTTGGGTGTCTCCGGCTCCGCCTCCCCGCGGTAAGATGAGGCGATTGGAAAGTTGACTATGCTTCAAGCATTCTTGTCATGCACTTCAAAAATATGACTTGGAAACAATCTACAGGATGCTAAATGGGGATGCCTAAGAGAAATAAAGAGGGATGCGGTGGCTCAGTGGTTAAGACGCTGAGTTTGTCAATCAAAAAGTTTGGCAATTTGAGTCCCTAGCACTGCATAATGGAGTGAGCTCCTGTTATTTGTCCCAGATTCTGCCAACCTAGCAGTTTGAAAGCACGTAAAAATGCAAATTGAAAAATAGGGATCACATTTAGTGGGAAGATAACAGCGTTCTGTGCTCCTTCAGCATTTAGTCATGCAAGCCACATGACCACAGAGATGTCTTCAGACAGCGCTGGCTCTTCAGCTTTGAAACGTTGATGCCCACTAGAGTCGGAAATCACTAGCACATATGTGCAAGGGAAACCTTTACCTTTAAGAGAAATAATGCATTGAACAGAAAATAGTGATGGGTGGATCCATATTTCCTTTTATTCTTGCATCCCTTGAAAAGTTTACCCAGAAGGCACAATGTTTTGGACTACGGATTCAGAAGTCAGCTTCTCACTTCTGTCAGAAGCTGAAGAGGCCAATGCAGAGCCGTCTAGGAACAAGCAGCAACATGAGCCAAGACTTCAGAATGAATGTGTTCAACTTGACTAAATCTCAGCAACCGGAAGGAAGCTCAGACTTTAGAGAAATCTGTCAAACAAAGCTTCCTTTCCACTTGAGAGGTTATCTTGGAAAAGATACTAATCTTCAATTATATTGAACTAAAATTAAAACTTGTTGAACTAAAACTAATCAATCATCTGAAGTCAGAGGCCTCATCCAATCCAAAATCTACAAGGGAAAATCTACTATACATGAAAAATTAAAGATATACTTCTACAAGTCCAGAAACTAAAACTGATTGAAGTTTTTGAGAATTAAATATATTTGCAGAGCTTACATCATTCATCAATACCTGATTTCTGCTTTGGTTCCTCCACATTGGCAATTTTAATTTTGCATAATATTCCAAAAGCATTAGGTTCCATTAAGGATTCAAGATAAGAAAAAATGTGGGAACATAAAATGGGAGTATTCAGGTAAAACTTCTTGGGAGCTTTGAATTCCCAAAGGTAAAATTTTATTGGATACACCATATTGATTTTGAAGATATAAAACCAGTTTTCCCGTGCAAATGCTCGCCTGGTTGAATAATAACATCCCCTTCTTCCCACATTCTCCAATTATGAGACATTCATTTGTTATGGGAACAGTCCTTCTCTTTCTCTAATACCTGCAGTGGTGACCTTGATGGTTTCCATGTTCTCACGATCTCCCCATACATTCTCAGCATTCCGTTTCCCCCTTCTCTTCCCTCCAGTTCATTGGCAAGTTGAAAAGCATTACGGTTTGAAAGAATCAAAGTGTCCTTCTTTGACCCAAATAATGTGATAATCATAAGCGATAGACTTAAGACAAAAACTAAGGAGACAAGGAATGGACTAAAGAGCTAGAACTGATACAGAAATACTTTGATCAAAAGAATTAATGAGAATCTTACTTGCCTATCTATTTCCTAAGGATCATTAAATGCATATATTTTCTATATATGCATTTAAAGTCTATTTTAAAATCTATGAGTTGAGTTCTCCAAGGTTATGCTGGCATCATTATATGTTTGCTTCTGTATATGTTTGCTTCTGTAGGAATTAAATTCAATAATCAGTTTCCCTATTAACTGTCTATCTTCTGTGGTCTAAGCCAGAAACTATCACTTCTGGAATCTTCCCGGTTGTGGTGTCGATTTACAAGTCAGTTCTGGCAAGGAACAGGACCTAAGATGATGTTGCAGGAAAAGCAGCTTTTTGGTGTGAAGTCAGCTTGCCCTACTTTGCTGCACCTTGGGAAGCACGTGAGCATGTCCTACAACAGAGCTGGTAAATTGGCAGCCAAACTACTATTCTGCAATAGCATTGTGGTCTCCTTATTGGGTACCAATGCACCAATAATAACTTCAAGAAACATGGGACTGCTACACATATTTGCAAGCTAAACACAAGTGGAAATAAACAATTCAGGTTTTTTTATTAAAACTATACTGATTAACAATATATAAATTTATTTTCTGTGGAGGATGGTACTTACATTCCTTGTTACAAATAATTATGGATAACAAACATATAATACAATAATGAAAGTTAGGAAAATTTATCTAGGTAGTCCAACAATAACCTATATAAAACACACCATCCCCAACCACATCTACCCATAGACCATCTACTGATTAAGGACATATAAGAGTTACAGACCCCCATTCTCTTTATACACGATCATATTGGAACAATATGCGTGATCAAGTCAGATTAATAATACATGTAATTAACATAGTACAAACAGAGGAAAAATCATTTTCTTTCAAGATGAATACAGCATAAACAAAGAAAGCATCCAGAACCTCCCACTGAGATTATAGCTAAGAAGTTAGAAGAAAGGAGAAAAACCAACACTTAGGTACGTCTCAAGATTCCAGGTTAGTATAAACTATTATCAGGAAGTAAAAATAAAATAAAATTAGAATTTTACTTTTTACCAGATAAACTGTAAATGAATGTGTATTATAATAAAATCTATATAAAATTAGAAGTCTAATCTCTTTGTAATCCCTGTAAAATATAAAAGGCAACTGATTCTACAGGACATTAGGATATATTCAGAATATTTTACCACCAAAAGACATTAGGCATTAAACCCTGAACCTGGCTGCCCAAAATGTAATCCCAGGGTTGCCTTCCACAAAGGTAATTCAAAGCTTTTGCTGATTCTTAAACCCAAACCAAACGAGCCCAAAAAATCTTTCTCTGCTAAGCTTCAAAGTACAAAAGATTATGATTTTGTAGGTGAACAGGAGGTAGAGAATAAGGAACAAACTGTACTTGGTAAGAAAAGGGCCAAGGCACCCAGCTAAGATGAGGGGGGCGGTTAATAACACTAGGTTAATAACCAAAAATGAAATGAAGTCACAGAACCATATTCAAGAAGCCAGCAACAGGGTCATCAGGATGCTGAAAATGTGTTGATTCTCAAAGAAAGGACAAAGTCCAGGAAAGCAAGTGAACAATCACAGAAACTACATTCAGAGTTTTCTAACATTAAATTTCCAACATTATGCAATGATTAAACACAGAATACAACTAATGCTGGCTCTCCTGCTTCATTTTATAAGAACAAATGTATGAAGTCTTAAAAAAAAGTACTTAAATTTCCCACTTCAGAAGGTGAGAAAAAAATATGTACGTTCTGTTGTGAAAAAAAACACAAGCTTCTAGAAGAGGGCCAGGCAAATTTTGTGGGTGGATGTACATATTTGTGATATTAGGAGTATGTTCTGCCCACTCTTATAAAACAAGAAAATTAAAAAGATACCAATGGAAAGATGTTCCCAGCTATTTCCTGTAACAGCTCAGCATGCATTTTAATCACTCCAGATTGTCTTTGAAGCTTTTTTTCTGGGCAGGTGGGCACATATCTAAATAAAACATTGGATTAAAACTCCACACATTTTTATTTTTAAGAGTTCTTGTAGTATATTTTAAGCCTGAAGTATTTTCAGAAGACTGGCATCTTCTTGGGTGCCATTCCAGCAGTCCATTCATTTTTCAAAATAAAACAAATTAGAAAAGAAAGAAGTTAGGTAGTATAAACCATAAAAATCTGATGGACGCTAAGAGTGACTCCATGTTGCCTATCCCTAGCCAGAATAATAAAGATCAGGACAATCCAAAGTGATACACTTTTAAAAATTTCATTAAGTTCAAAGTAATGGGAATAGAGGAAAAAATAGTAATAATTTTGGTAAGTAATCATCCATCTTTTTAAAAAAACTGCCCAGATCTACTGGCTTTCAAGTTAAGTGACCATTACGAAGGAAGGCAAATATATGAAGGCAAATATGTGTCCCAGGATAATGTTGTACGATCCAGTCTGGGCTGGTCACCAGGACCAGAGGTTTAATCTTCTGAGCTTTTGGACTCATGATGGTGCCTATCTTCTGGGAACCCCTGCTCTACCAGAATGTGACACATTACCATATTGTGACACATTCTGGTAAGAAGTTCCGCGAGAATGGGCTCCAGCACAAGTCTGAAATCTCAGAAAACTAAACCTCTTTTCCTGGTGACCAATCCCAGATTTGAATTGACCATTATGCATATTATGCAAGTACGAATTGGATTTAAACACTTTAAAAGTGAATTATATAACTGAATTCCGTTGGCATATATACATACTGTATTATCAGTCTGATATATTTTTAAAGTTTTGGGGAAGTTGAAAAAACAAAATTGTAGTCAACATTTGTTAAAAGAAAGTCAGTGAAAATTATGTTGAAATATTACATTCTGTAATATATATGCATATTCATAAACATATACAACACACAGTTACAAACCTTCTTTACATAATTAAAAATATTACCCTATGTTCAATCCTATCTTGACCTGAGATTAATATGTTTATAATCATACAGAGGGTTTCACAGGAGCAGGCTAAGTTCTGTAAGAACAAATTTTATTTGTTGTAAATTATGAAATAATTGATATCACCTTTCTAAATTTGTTTTTAAACTCTGTGCTTTCTCTCTCAAAGTTAAGTATGAAATTAAGAATTCTTCAGTATAGGAATGCATGAATTTATTGCTATTTTGAATTTCAGAAATAGAACGCACAGGCAAATGCATTGGTCTATACAGCTGCAGAATTACACAATATGGCATTCTAGAATACCGTATGATGCCTTTCAGGGATTGAACTAACATCCCAGTAGGATCAAAGGCCATGCTGGCAGAGTATTATGGAAGTTGAATCTAGCACCTACCCAAGGTTTCAGGATCGGAAAGGCCAATATAATGCACTGGAACTCATAAACCCATTGTTTCATTTTCCAATGTATACAGCTGGAAGTTTTTTGAAACTTTTTAGCAGGTTTGAGAATAGTGCTCTATATATGACATCTAAAAACAGAAGCAAGGCACTAAATTGTTATTCGCTGTGGGTGTTTTACTCAGAACTAAATCTGATACTTGTCAGATTGCCCTAATAAGACTTGATATTAAACCTTTAAAGTAATCCAGAACATTGTTTGGCAATACAGCATGAATCTTTACTTGGGATAGGCAACTTGTGGTACTTCGTGTTCTTTTTGCATGTGTTGCCACTGGCTACTTGGGGCTTCTGAAAATTATACTTCAGCACAAGCCAACAAGTTATGTAGGTGTGGGTAAAGCTGTATGGAATCCAACTGTGGGAAATCAGAAACATGATGTGTTGTTCCCCCCACCCACTCCAAATTTCTTTAAAACGAGTGCTATTGAAGTAATTTTCACATACATAGATTTCTCAATTTGGAAGGTAAAGTCTGAGACAGCCTTTTCCAACCTAGGCAACTTCCAAGCTTCCATGTTAGTTCTCAGGTTGTCTCTGGAGAGGAGATAGTTTGTGGTGGTTTGGCTTAGATGATGTGGAAAATGATGACAGTAAAAAATTCACATTGAGTCAATGGAGGACAGTCAACTCAAAGAGGTCTGGGCATCCCAATCTTCCATCTCTCAAACTGTATACAACATACAGAATGACTATATACTGCTACTTTTTTTAAAAACTAAGAACCTTTTTAAATGAAACATCACAACTTTTGCCTGTTAGTAAACCACTGATTTCATCAGTAAAATTCAGAGTTTTCAACTTCCTATTCAATTAGTTTAAAACATAGACAATCCATTTTATTTTATTTTATTATTTCTAAGTATACTTTGATCAAGGGCAGATTATTCTATTTCTGAAAAGAAAGGCATTTCTTAAGAAAGCACTTAACTAAAGGAAGCCCGGTAAATTAACTGATTTATAAATGCTGACTGAACTACAAATAATATCTGATTATGTGGAATCCCTTCAAAACATGTATTAGAGGGATAAAAATAATTCACATTACTAAATGCATCATCTCTTATCAATGTTATGCATGTGCAGTGCAATGCACCCATTTAGTTAAGATAATGTGAAGTGCATTTCTGATTTTTTTTGAAGACACCTTATGAGCAACAAAAATAAAAAATCCTATTTGAATTTTAACATTTGTTGAGCACTAGGAATACAACTACAAGCCTATGGCAATATATTACATAGAGCTGCTTTAGCAAATGTCAATGCACCATATGTAGATGTCTGTAGGTTCTTTAAAAAATCAGAGTCGATATTTAATGTTTCAGATGAGTATCTTCTAGGAGTAATATGCATTGTTCATACCATTTGAAACCAAAATATTGAGAATTCCGAGAGCCCTAACACCTAGAAGACAGTCAATCTAATTGTCACCTAACACAATGGATCTGACAATTCTACTGTTGGTGGAAAAGTCATCTAACTGGCCATCTGAAACCTAGTTGCTTGTGAGCATTATCTTGACTGTAGGTACTATTTTATAATCTATTGATTATTAATTGGTCTTCAGCATTAAATATTTTTTCTGGATAGAATGTCGTTAGAGAAATATACCACTCCCTGGAAAGATTAAAAACACAAAGAAAATACAGAAAGGGAACTGTGTAATGAGGGAATCATGTGGATGGCCAGTAAAAAGATAAGTGTACGAGGTATAGGAATGCCAAAGTGTAATTAGGGAAGCAAACTAATGATTAAATTCACACTATGGAGATTGGTTGACAAGATTTGCTGAGGTAAGTAAAACATCAGTTTGCAAACCACACCATGCTTATTGTCTTACTTCGTTTCTTGCTAGCATTTCTCCAGAATACATTGTATTTCTAAGTAGTTTTTTTTAAAAGTCGGGAGAAACACAATCCTTACACAGCATTACAGACAAGATTCAAACTGAACATTCATGTATTAAACAGGAAATTTTCAGATGCATTTTCTGGCTGAAGTCCCTGGACAGCATTATCCAGCAAATCCATGCTGTCTCGAAGTGTGACACTGAGTGTGAATGGCTTTGGTTTAACAGTCAAGCCATAAGTGAAATCCATTTTAGAATCTTCCTTTGGATTAGCAGTGAAATTGCACTGGTGGACCAAGACGGCAGTAAAGAGAAAGAGTTGCACTTTGGATAACTCCTCTCCAATGCACCTTCGTTTGCCCACTGAAAAAATCAGCACACTGCTAGCAAGGTCCTTGTTCAGGAATCCATTCTCATCCAGGAATCTTGCTGGATTGAAAACTTCTGGAGCAGGCCATTTCACTGGGTCGTGGTTCACTGACCACTGATTGATGAAGACCACGGTGTCTTTGGGAATGTGGTAGCCCATCAAGATGGTATCGGCTGTGGTGGAATGAGGAATGGTAATTGGCACAAAGCTACTGAAACGCATAGATTCATATAGGAAAGCCATGACAGAAGGCAAATGGGGCTGATCCTCAGCACAGGGCAGACGGTTCCGGCCAACGACTTTGTCTATTTCTTCTTGCAGTTTAGTTTGCACCTCTGGATACCTGGTTAAAAACAACAAAGGTAGCTGTTTTTAAAACACTTTCTTCAACTCTCTGAAAATAGATATTATCTAGGCAGATCTATGCTACTAGGAACATATGAAGACAATACCAGGTGAGGGGGCACAGCTGGCAGGAAAGGGGAAGATATATATGAATCTCTTGTGACTATGTGTTTTCCCTTGCAAATGCAGTTCTGATGTTCCATAATTGGGCCTTGCCATTTTGGAGATGGCTGTCAACTTTTTTTACACTTTATATAAGAATCTTGCTAGAGAGATTCACACATATATTCTTTTTCTTTCATGACCATTTTCCCAGATGAGTATAAAATTAATATCATTCTCCAATAGTTTTACAGAAGGACAAACATATTATGTTGAAAATCCATGACATACAAGGAACTGACCAACCACTCCATTCCCAACAATTTTACACAGTTCTGACATAAAATATATGACAATAGGCAAGTTAAAGAAAAGATAGGTGAACATCTATTCTTTATTCTTTAAAACAATGCCCACTGTAATATTTTGATTGAATTTGACTGAAACAGGACTCTTACTGAAAGTTTCTTTTTTATATTTTTATCCTGCCTTTATTACTGTACAACAAATAAGGTGGCAAACACACCTAATACTCTTTTCATCTCCTATTTTCCCCACAACAAAAACCCTGTGAGGTGAATTGGACTAAAAGTGACTGGCCCAAAGTCACCCAGCTAGCTTTCATCTTTACACTGACAAAATTTCTTCTGTCAACTACACCACTTGGATCCACAAATATACTATGCTGATATATTATGATATCCTAAGTTCTTGGAAAGAACTCGATACATATGAAAGCCAACACCAGGTAAAGAACTGGCAGCTGTAACTCCACATTGTTGGGAACAGATAACAATAATGCACACTAGAAATCCAGACTCTTGAACAAAACTGGAAAAAAATGAAAATTACTTAAATTAAGATCTGTCATTATGCTTATTTTTAATACTAACTCTGGTTACAATCAGTTGTGAAGATTTTGACAATTTTGAGGATTATTATTTCTAAGGGTTCTGATTTTCTGTTATGATCTTGATTCCTTTTTTACACTGCCATGTTTCCATATGGAGGGGCAGTATATAAATTAAAAGATGCATTAAAAGATGCAACAAATATTTTCTATTTGTCATCTACTGACAGCGTTACAACTGTCAGTTGGTGTTTCTTAACCTAACCAAGGACCTAAGGAAGAGCTATTATTTGTTCTAAAAAAATGATCTCAGAGAATACAAGTTTCATTGGAGATTCATAATAATGAAGAGCAAACCATGGAAATCCATTATTTTTCCTGCATTGATAACTGCAAATTTCAAACAGAAATGATCACTAACATCTCATAACCTTTTCTTTCTATAATCTGGTGGGAGAGATGAAAACAAACAACATTCATTAAAAATAATTGCCACTTGAACAGCTGAAATATCCATCATTCAAGATTATATCAGCCTGCAATAGTATTGGCTAATTGCTTAATTTCCTTAAAATACTGAAATATTCTCTGGTACATGGGAAGATATAAAAAGCTTGTTTAAATTATGAGTCCTTGGCCAGTTTGGTCTAGTGGTTAAGGTACCAGGATAAAAAAGGGGAGACTGAGAGTTCTAGTCCCACTTTAGGCATGAAAGCCAGTTGAGTGCCTTTGTCTCAACCCAACCCACCTCACAGGGTTGTTGCTATGGGAAAAATAGGAGGAGGAAGATAGGTTGGATATGTTTGCCACTTTGAGTTATTTGTAAAAATAATAAAGATGGGGTACAAATAAATAAATAAATAAATCTATTTTTTTGCTTTCATTAAAACCAAAAGAGGCAGTATTTACACACATTTCCCTCCTTCCCACATTTGCTCCAAATGATTCAGAAACCCTCTAAGACTATCTGAGCAGGTGGTGTGGGAATAAAGGGGAAACAAGTTTTTGCTTAGTACCAGTGCAGGTTCGATATCAGAGACCATCATACAAATTTGTGTGTTATTATCCTCCCTCTTTTAAAAAAATGCATAACCTTGCAAGGCTTCAAAATCTTTCATAATGTCAAGTCTTCTTATTCCAAACATTTCCAAATTCTCATTAAATATTCAGCAACTTTTTCTGCTGTCCAGAATTCATAGTTTAGGTCAAATGCAGGTACCATAGGGGAGATATACTTAACACATGTTTAAAAGGCACAGGAGGGTCCAAATCAGGATCATGGTTGGGATGCAGGGAGGAATCATGAACCCTAATGCATTCAAACAGGATCTCCCTCAATTTTAATTTTTTGGCTGCTTTCATTGATTGTAGCCTCTCCAGCTCAGTTATGTCCCTTGGACCGTTTTTTTTAAACTGCTCTTTCTTATACTGTTCCAAAGGTGCTTTTTCAAGAGGCAACTGGATTTTGTTTTTCTTTCAAGACGTTTCGCTTCTCATCCAAGAAGCTTCTTCAGTTCTTACTGGATGGTGGGGAAGGGAAGGACGTCTTCGAAGAAAAACCAGAAAGTCCAGCTGCCTCTTGAAAAAGCACATTTGGGGGCAACCATGACCTGGATGACTGAGAATCTCCATAGACTTTCTTCGTTTTAAAAAAGTTTTATTGGTTTTACAATTTTTTCTTGGGAAAAGGGTAAAGAAGGTATACAGGAAATATTTTGAAGGCATC
>JAPKID020007486.1:0-10249 GCA_026931265.2 Tropidonophis doriae | reverse complement strand
ACAGCACCTTGAAACGCACCCGAAAGGTCACAGGTAGCCAGTGCAGCTCGCGCAGGAGAGGTGTTATGTGGGACTGCCTTGAGGCTCCCATGATCACCCACGAGGCTACATTCTGAACCAACTGCAACCCTCGAGTGCATCTCAAGGGGAGCCCCATGTAGAGAGCTGTGAAAATCGGGAGACCATATTTCTTGAAAAGGATAAAAACTATTCAATAAGGCTAGAGAGAAATTCTCTAAAAATGGGCTCCAGAATGACTCCGAAAGCTCAGAAGACAAAACCTCTGGTCCCGGTAAACAACCCAGATTGGATCCTGCAACAATATCCTGGGACATATGTATTTGTCTTCATTTATGACTTTTCAATAAATTCTCATACTCACAAATAGGAAACCATTGTTTCTTGTTGATGTCATGCATTTAGTTTTAAGTTTGAAGAAGGAAGACAAACAACCTAAGCTTCTGTCTGAAAATTCTATCTAGATGAGGGCTGTCAAACTCCTGGTCTGTGGGTTGAATGCATCATGTGTAGGCCATGCCCTTGCCCAGTTTAATGAAGGGGGTGGGCGGAAGTCCTGATATGTCAAGTGACGCCGCCATGATGTGAGTTTGACACTCCTGATCTAGATGCTGAGTCAAAGCCAGAAGTCATTCAAAGTTTAAAACTCTTCGAGTTCCTATCATCTAGTGCTTATTGTGCCATTTACTTCTATCCTGTCAAGAAATGCACCAAGCAGGTGAGGATAATCTATTTCCATATACAGGTAAGCTGCCTGGCTTAAGAAACAGAACTCTTAGGAAGCTTATTAAAGGAAAATACTTCCTTTGGAGCTATCCTTGGTACTGCAGCTATTTGTTGTATTTGGAGACTAGGTACACAAAGATAATGTTCCTAAGAAATTTGCACACCACTTGGTGTACTGTACTTTGAGTGAAAGACACATCCCACATATCTGTTGTTATAAAATACATTTATAACCAAAATATGATTTTCTACTGAATGCATATTTGGGGTTTCAAAGGAAGAGAATAGCTGTAGCTCAGGATTGAACTAAATGCTTGATGAGTTCTTGCTGAACTGGGTTGAACTGTGGATTCAACTGAGTTAACAGAATGTAAGTGTAAGATCTTACTTTTCTCTACACTGAATTTCATTTTGTTGGATAGCGCCCAGTATTCAAGTCTGTCGAGATCCATCTGGATCTTAAGCTTATCATCTGGGATATTGTCTATTCCTGCTAGATTAGTGTCATCTGTAAATTCCCTTCTATTCCCTCATCTAAATTGTTTACGAAGATATTGAAGAGTACTGGGCCTAAAACAGAACTCTGGGGTAACTCGCTGTTTCTTCCTTCCATGTAGATGTAGTTACATTGAGGACTGCACATTGAGTGCAACTTGTCATCCAGTTACAAATCCATCTGGTGGTAATGCTGTCTAGCCCACATTTTTCTAGTTTACCAAGAAGTAGGTTGTGGTCTACTTTGTCAAATGCTTTACTGAAATCCAAGCATACTATTTTTTTTAATTTGAGGGGGAATTTTTATTGAAGAGGCTTAAAATTTAATTGAAACCTAATTTTATTTGTTGTGCTATTCCAGGACTTCTGAGAAGCCACCTCATCCCAATGAGATTATCCTGCCCTACTACTTCCAGCAGAAGAGGCCTACTTCGGATCCCTTCTGCCAAAACCTTTTGGTAGGTGGGTCCTGCAGAAGACTCTTTTCTGCTGTGCCCCCTCACTCTGGAATATTCTTCTGTAGGCAGTAAATATGTGATTTGTTGTGAGGAATGAATCATTGTTGAAGGAAATGAAAGTGTCTGTGTGTAAGAGGTACTTCTGCCTACTTTGTATCAGTAAAAGCATAATGGTAAGTTAAATGCAGAACAGATTTCTGAAAACCATGTGTGGGTCAAGGATGAATGACTGCTGAATGGATGTGGATAAAACAAATGGTAATGTATAGTAATTGCTCTTGATATAAACTGGAATCAGTTATAGAGTTCATTTTGGGTCAGCCTGGATTTAGTTAGAATTCTTTATCTTTCTTTTTTATCCCTGTCTTTAATTTCTTTTGCCCATTTCTTCTCTCTTCTTTTCTTCAATTTATATAACAATGCTTACTCTAAAAAAGGAATATAAGATGGTTATATTTGGTGTGCACAACAGTCACATTGTGTGTGTCCAATATTAGTGGAAAACAAAATTAAAATTTCATTATATTTACATGCATCTTTTTTTCTTTTAGGCACTGGCAGAATTAGCCAGATAATAGAACAGCTGGTATTTTTTGTCAAACTTTAACTTCTTTAACACTGCTACTAGCAGATGTTTTGGCATTTTTAAAAGGGTACCACTGGTACACATGAACATTGCTAGGCCTTGCCTTTATAATAGAAGAATAAACTAATCCAACTGGAAATAAAGTAATCATGTCAGACGAACCAACCAACTGCCATTGAGGCAGTTAAGAACAATTATGTGTTGGTCTATAGGATTCCTGTCCATTTCAGTAGAAATGATTAGCTTACCAATACCACACCTCTCCCTTACAAACCCTTTCATCTGAAGCCTTTCATAACCAGTCAAGCAATCCAAGTGATCACAATAGTTCTTCCCTAGGCATTCCCGAGAAAAACATTCATACTAATCCATATCAACATTCTGCTGCCATATCATGGTGCGTTTTTCTCTCTCTCTCATTAAGTTCCTTTACTTTACTTCTAAGAAACAAGATTCAGACTGGCTTTCACTCTTCTTTTGTCTGCCACAATGATCCTGGGAAATTTAATCTGTTTCTGAGATGTATCATAAATCTGCTTAGATTTTCCAGACAAGGTTGAATTTAGCATTCCTCCCTTTATTACTTCATTTTTTAAAATATGTATGCTATAAGTAGCGTTCATGGCTTTCTTCCTTCACGATTCATCTCCTATGGAATCCTTCTGTAAGATTTCTTTAATTTGCCTTTTTTACATGCCCCCTTCCCCCCTTTTAATCTGTGTATTTATTTCTTCAATTTGTATAGCCGCCCATCCTAAATCTGTAATGGGCAAAGAGCAAGCATAAAAACAATTAATATTAAAATATATTATACTGTATTTGTACATGTTTTGTTAATAAACTTAAATTACACTGTCACCAGTGATATAGTGAAGTTAATATTTGTGTCTTTTCTTCATTTCTTATTAAAAATGAAAAAGTAAAAATTTTCATCACTGTGCCATGCGTGAAGCATAGCCTCAACGAATTAAAACAAATATAGGTAAAAACTAAAATCAGTGAATACCTCCACAGTTTTTGCCATGAAAAAGAAGGTGATTACATTTGTATGATATCACACATGATTTCTCTGCCTTCCTTACCAGCTGCCTAGTTACAAATGCAACCTTTAAGGTCCCCTTTTCCCCAATGAGGTCTTCAAAAATAAGCATGTGTCACTCTGCAAGTACGGGTAGTCCTTCACATACGACCACTATTGAGCCCAAAATTTATGTTGCTAAGCGAGACAGTTCTTAAGTGAGCTTTGCCCTATTTTACAACTGTTCTTGTCACAGTTGTTAAATGAATCACTGCAGTTGTTAAATTAGTAACATGGTTGTTAAGTAAATCTAGTTTTCCCATTGACTTTGTCAGAAGTTCGCAAAAGAAGGATTACATGACCCCAGGACACTTTGACTGTCATAAATATGAATTAGTTGTCAAGCATCCAAATTTTGATCATGTGACCATGGGGATATTGCAATGGTCATAAGTCTGAAAAACAGTCATAACTCATTTTTTTCAGTTGTAAGTTTGAACAGTCACAAAATAGTGCTGGTGCAACCTGAGGGCTACCTATACTGTGCTCTTCTAGAAAGTATAAAGGAAGTAATCCAGGAGCTATTTCAAGTGTTTTCAAAATACTGTGTCTTCCTCCTTCCCGTTATAATATTTAGGGATTTTTCTCACATACATAATAAGCGTGTGAGACTATGAAAACAGAACAGTTTGTTTTCTCCTTGAAGGAAAGAGCAACTTGCAAATTTATTGATCACTGTTTGCTCAACAAAACGAAATTATGGAATAAAATTAAATGCAGAGGCAATTGCAACACTTAATCATTTCCTTTTATTCTCTCGCCAACATTGAATCAAGAAACATCCTCAGGGTCTTTCTGCAGGGAAGGCACTAAAACCCAGCAATTCAATCTGCATGTTTCATTTTTCTATAAATTGTCTTTCAGCTGTACAATTAATAGTTTCATCCTACAACCCTACGGAGCTTCCTAAAGCTTTAACCATAAAAAAATTAACAAAACATGTTACAAAAGCAAAAACAAAACCAACCACTGATTTCTAATTATATGGGTGAAGTGAAGAGAAAGAGAGAGAGAGAAAGAGGGAGAGATCTCTACAGTAGGAATTCATTTTAAACAGTGAGCTCAGTTTAGTTCCCATACTCAGTTCCTGGGCTTGGATTTGTTTAATTCTGATTATTATCAATCTAATGTTGCAGGAAGAAGCAAGCTATATGGGAAACCAAACCATACTGGAAACCTTAGTCTGCTCACCAATAGTCTAAAATATATTCATCTGCTAAAATTTGTCTGTACTGTTTGGTTTTTATATCTATGTGCATTGATATGTACATGTGTATGTATATATACTGTATATATGTGTGGTTTTTTGACACATACATACATGTATATATGTTTCTCTCCAAAGCGGTTCTATACACAATCTTATTATTAACTATTATTATTTATTTATTAAATTTCTACCCCGCCCTTCTCCTAAAAAGGACCCAGGGTGGTGCACAGGCAACTAAAACAATACAGCCGTATAAATACCCTTAAAAAATTATTAAATAATTTTACCCGTGCTAAAACCCATTATTAAAACTTCTAACTAAAAATTTTCAATACTAAAACTCAGTGTCGGGGGGTTATCCTAGGCCGGCTTGTTGGAATAAAAATGTTTTCAATCGTTGGCGGAACAGGTGGAGGTCCGAGATGGTACATAATTTGGGGGGCAGGTCGTTCCAGAGGGTAGGGCCCGCCACAGAGAAGGCTCTCCCCCTAGGTGTCACCAGCCGACATTGTTGGGCCGATGGCACCCGGAGAAGGCCCTCCCTGTGGCAGTGGATCAGCCAAAGGGATGTGTGGGGCAGGAGATGGTCTCGCATGTAACTGGGTCCTGAGCCATGAAGCGCTTTGAAGATGGTTGTCAACACCTTGAAGCGCACCCAAAAGGCCACAGGTACCAGTACAGCTCGCGCAGGAGTGGTGTTACGTGGGATTGCCTTGTGGCTCCCATAATCACCCCTGCGGCTGCATTCTGGACTAACTGCAACTTTCGAGTGCACCTCAAGTGGAGCCCCATGTAGATTATACAAATATGGAAGGACATATTAGGATGTAATAAGTGCTATTTATATTCATCTAGTTTTAAATCAGTCTTATTTCTTAAAACACTTTTTATTTTATCATCATGGGTTAATTCCTGGCCATGAACAATCTGAATTACTTTGACCCCTTCTTCCAGGCTGCTTTAAAAAAACCACAATCTGGTTTATTTTCTCTCGATTAAGTCCTAATTTGTTGATTAAGTACTTAATTATACTACTTATACTACTGGAAACAAATTACAAATAGCAATAAATAAATAAATAAATAAACCTCCAGTCAGTTTCAATTATTGTATTATTAACGGTAGATTGACTATTTAATACAGTAGGATGAAGTATTAGATATTTAAAAATGGAAGTTACAAAGAGAAAGGCGTTCAAATTTTAGGTGGCTCAAAGTGCTAAAAATAACAGAATAAATGTACTTTCCTGCACAGCAAGATAGAGTGTTGTGTGCATCGACATAATCATGCCTACTGCTTCCTCTGCGATGAAAGAGTTGAAAAGATTCTATGAGAAGTTTTTGTTTTTGTAGAGAAATTGGTTGCTTTATAATTCCCATGTTGATTTAAGATATTACTGAGGACCAAATGGTTCAATCATCCAAAGACATAGAACTTTATGTTCAACAAATTTCTCACATCATGCTGATATTTTTGTGCTGTACTGTATTCTGAGATTACAGACAACCAGAGTGACTTTCCACCCACTGACCAAGATGCTAACCCCAAATGTTCAAATAAGATAATTTATATATTTTTGCACATGAAAACCAACACTCTGCCGTCTCCACCTCCTCCACCCACTCCTCCTCCTCTAAAAAATGGAATCTATCAGAGCCCTAATTTTGCTAAACATACGAATGCAATCATTCTCTTTGGGAATAAGCAATATTATGCAAACCCACAAAAAAGAAAGGTGAACAAAATAAATTAAAGGTAAGAATTTAAAAAAAATCGAATTAAAGTTATCTTACACTAACACCTTTTATCGTATCTCTCCATATACTGTTCTATTCATCTATCCATGTCACCTAAGAGAGTGATATTATTTTATATTTTATGTCATACTGTCATATTGTATGCCTTATTTTAATTGTGATACTCCTGACATGAATAAACAAACAAACAAACCTAACAGAGTATAACTCTTTACTCCATATCTCATTAATTCAGCATGTTTAACATGCTTTTCAAAAGACTCACCTCTAGTTCTTACATTATCACCACCATTCATTGGAGTATAACATTCACCTATCCTATTGACTGGATGACAATGATCAATATTTTCTGACATACATTTTAGACCTCTTGTTTATAATTAAACCTACATCTTTTTTCCCTTGCATATATTCATTAACTCTACTCCACAACATCTTATATATAGACAGCCTCTTAAAGTGATAACCCTGCTGACTCATTCCCATTGCATCATCATTTCAGTTTATAGCCTTACAACAGCTGGTCAGCTATTAAATCATCATTACCTTGACAATTGTTTTAAATTAAGTTTTAATAAAATTTGTTGTTTCTCCATTTGTTTTTAAAAATATATTTATGATTTTATGTGAGTTATTCAGAGTATGCAGATTGATCAGAATGTATATCATAAAAATAAATTGTTAAACTATACAGTGAATGAGGAAGACTTTTATCTATCAGACTTGAATCCACCAGAGTTAAGCTTGAATCCCAAATTCTAATATCATGACACAGAGCCGAAATAATTAGCTTTCTTCCTACTACACCTAACTTTACAAAGTTTGTCCTAAATAGCCTTCATTGGGTTTCAAGCCAAAAATATGAAAATATAATTTCCTCTCATAATGAAGATATTACAATTTTATATGGAAATAAATCTGCATTACAAATATTTGTTTTAAAATGTACAAGATCATCGCCATGTAGCCTGATAAACAGATATTTTATTTTTAAAGAAAGTGAGTGTTACTCTGCAATAGAACTGCTTTAAAGCATGAGGCAATGCAATTTGTTCTGATCAGCAACTCTGGGAAGGAGAGAAAAATTACAATTTCAAGATACTTTACTATGAAAGTTCAAATCAAATTATTTAAATGGATAATTAATAATGTGCTCTCCAAAAATATCATGTGGAATATTTTTTAAGTACATAATAATGAAATTATTCAATTTAGGTAGTTTATAGATAAGCATTATTGTTTCATTTCAAGAATAAATTCATTTAAGGGTATTTCCTTGCAGTGATCAATTCTATCCCCTCAACTGCAGTAGACCATTTTAAGATGATGTGAGAGAATCCCCATCTCCATCCCCCATCCCCACAACCCTGAAAAGAAAGAGTTTTGAGCTCAGCCAGTGCTCCCTCTACCTGGCCAAGAAGGAAGCTTGGGCCACTATTGGGCCACTGTAAATTGGTCCGCTTAATTAGTCCGCTTTTTTTTTAAATAAAAGTTTTATTGGTTTTTAAAAAATACATAGGGAAAAGGAATAAGATATATAGAAAATTTTGGTGGTTTCATGCTGGCAATTGTGGCCCACCCAAACCTCGCAAGTTACAATTTTAAAAATATTTTAAAGATACAAAATTACAATCTAATTAGTCCGCTTTAATTGGTCCGCTATAAATGGTTACAAAGGTTATTCTCCAGAACCTCTAGACCCCCACAACAGTGATGAGGGTCTCTGACCAGCTCTGAAGAGATACAGGGATAGGAGAAAAAAGAATGGGCAAAATGAAAAAAAAATCTGTTAATTTTGTTCCTGTTGAATAAAAAATAAGGTATGGCTATTATGTTCTGTTGCACAGTCAGCCAGATGTTTAGAATGGATTTGGTATTTGTATCCACCTATTGAGTCCTTCCTAATGTTCCAAGATAAGTGGATGTTGTTTAACAGGGTTGAGGCTTTGACTCAACCCATCCAAGACCGAGTGGCTGTGGCTTCCAGCGTCACGTTACAGCCAGTTGGTTCCATCACTGGCCATTGGGGGCAAATCACTGGCCCTCACAGAGAGTGATCGTAACTTGGGTGTCCTCCTGGACTCTCGGCTGTCATTAGATGATCACATGACAGCTGTGGCCAGGAGGGCTTTTTATCAAGTTCGCTTGATTCGCCAGTTGTGTCCCTTTCTGGATCGTGATGCTCTACACACGGTCACTCATGCCCTCGTCACGTCCTGCCTGGACTACTGCAATGCTCTCTACATGGGGCTGCCCTTGAGGTCCACCCGGAGGATCCAGTTAGTACAGAATGTGGCTGTGTGGGGGATTCTGGGAGCCTCAAGGTGCTCCCACATGACACCTATCCTGCATGAGCTGCACTGGCTACTTGTGGCTCTCAGGATGCGCTTCAAGGTGCTTGTAACCATCTTCAAAGCGCTCCATGGCACTGGGCCTGGTTACTTGCAAGACCACCTCCTGCTACCAAATACCTCCCACTGACCAGTTGGCTCCCACGGATTAGGCCTCCTCAGGGTGCCGTCGGCCAAACAATGCCGCCTGGTGACCCCCAGGGGGAGAGCCTTCTCTGTGGCAGTCCCTGCCCTCTGGAACGACCTACCCCCCGACCTACGTACAATCACCGATCTGCGCCTCTTCCGTTGGGCTCTGAAAACGCACTTATTCCGTGTGGCTGGCCTGGTTTAGTAGCTTTTAATTGGTTATTTTAAATTGGTTTTATTCAACTTGGATTTTAGAACGGGTCCAATTTAATTTAATATTATTTTACAGTGTGTTATTTATTGATGTTCTTATATGTTTTTATTGATGCCTGTTCACCACCCTGAGTCCTGCAAGGGAGAAGGGCGGTATACAAATTTAATAAACCATAAACCATAAAGAGTATATTCTGCATTGAAACCGCTGTGCCACCACAGCTCTTACTACAGCTGTAAGAATTCTTAAACTGGAGAAGGAGCTAAAAATCGCTCTGATGCTGATTATAACAAGCTCACAAAACTCAGAGATGTACAGTATAATGCACGATATTATGGAAGTGCAGAGGGCAAAGAAGAAAGTTTTGTCATAGTAATGTAGTTATTTGAAGGGCACCGAAGACTGGGCATGATTGTTATTTATAAAAGATAGGATCTTGTTCTACAGGTAGTAGAACCAGAGAAAAACTGCAGGGGAAAATCATTGCCAATGAGAACATTTTTTTAAAAAAAGAAAGAAAATCAAACTTGTTTGTGACTAAGGGGGTCAGTAAGCTCTTGTGATAAAAATTTATTGGCACATTGAATAATAAAAAGGACGTTTACTGAAAGGGCAAAATCTGTCACTGTAAAGAGAATCTGTGTGTACTAAGCAGTAGAACTCTCAGAAAAAAGCATACAATTTGTGAGAAAGTTGTGCTGCGAAGCCAGCACAATTTAAATCACTAGGCAGCTATCAACATGGCAGTGTGTTGTAGGGCAGCAACCTTAACTCTAAAAACTGCCATTCAGTGTAGAAATGATTGTGCTGGAATGAAACATATTGTTTTAACAAATACATTTTAGTACACAAACAAATTTATGTACAGGTTGTTCAGTCTAGGAAATAGTTTTCAGCCCAATCACAAGGCACTCAAAGAGCTTAGTTAATGATTTTCCATAGTTGGAGTCGATTGTCTACTGTCTGTCTGTCTATCATATACCTACCTACCTACCTACCCCCCTCTCTCTCTATCATCTGTAAATTTAACCTTCTGTTATTAGTAGCATTATTACCATTATAATTACCTTGATATTATAATTATTGTTATTTCATTGTTTTGCATGTACACTGAGAGAGTATACACCAAAGACAAATTCCTTGTGTGTCTATCACACTTTGCCAATAAATTATTCTATTCTATTCTATTCTATTCTATTCTATTCTATTCTATTCTATTCTATTCTA
>JAPKID020007485.1:0-10249 GCA_026931265.2 Tropidonophis doriae | reverse complement strand
AATAGTATGTTTCAACCAGATTTAATAGAAGAGATGAGAAGTGGAGATAGTAATAACAGTAACATTTCATAAAGATGGGAGCATACAATATTGTAGAAGCCAAATTATCCATTTGAGGAAATATTTTAAAACTCAGAAATTGATGCTTCTAGCGTTAAGAGATTTATTGAAGTATGATGCACAGACTTCTCACTCAAGAAAATATTAATATTCAGAGATATTCCCTTCAAAAAAATCCACATTTAAATAAAAACTGTAATACAGAACATTCTGCAAATCTGGACTATAGATATTATTTGAGAATATCCACATGTTAAATACATTTGGCATATTTAGAAATTCAAAAGTAAAGGCTTAAATTTAAGGGACACTTGCCTTATTAAGACATCAAGTCAATAGGAACATTCAATGATTGTTCTCTAGTTTAACTTCAATATAAGTTTGCAACAATAAAGTGTGTATGTACTATACCCAGAGGTTGGTTGCCAATTTTTTTACTACTAGTTCGGGCATGCGCGCATGCACATGAATATCTGGGCAGGTAGGCGGAGCCTTGTAACCAGCAGCAACCCATCTCTTACTATACCTTTTAACGTGTGCTATTATCGCTAGAGTAGTGTTTCTAAATTTGGCAACTTTAAGATGTGTGGACTTCAACTCCTGTAACTCCCCAGCCAGGTATGGAAAAGTCCACATATCTTAAAGTTTGAAAAACATTGCACCAAAGGCACAAATCACCAAGATCAAATTATCATACTTTAGATACATTAATGCAAATATGTAACTGTGCGGAGAAATCTGTAATGCAAGAGAAAGTGGAAGGAAATAGAAAAGGACCACAGAAGCAAAATGCTTGAACTAAATTAACAGTGGTCATGGAAGACCTAAAACAACAGATTAGTAAACATAGGCTGGCCCACACTAACCCTAAATGTAGTTTGTTGGATTATAATCTAGCAACCAGTATGAACCAGCTGCTTCAGTTTTATAGTCCATTTTTTACGGCTTACTTGCTGTACAAACCCAGTCAACTTGGCTTTACATTACAAACCACTGTTAAAGCATGGTCCAGTGAGATGCCTAAATCAGGTCATTGATCAATCTCTCAATTTAACTTTGTTTCCCAATCTGGTCTTGTCCCAATGTGGTGGGATTGTAACTCCTAGAATTCATTATCATGCTGGCAGAATTGTCCGTTAGAATTTTGGAATTGTAGTTTTGATGCATTTACGATATGTTGGTGAGGGATTAATTTATCTATTTTAGAATAGAAAGTCATTTGTGTCTCTCACTGGATGAAAACATACACTATTTTTCATATTTTTGTATTGTAAAGAGCAGAATTCCTTCTTGTGCTTCAGAAATCAGCCTGCCATTTCTGTTAGCAGCTCCTCCAAGCCTGTCTTTTCCAGGAGATCAATTTTCCTTTTCATAACAAGATAATGATTATTGAACTTTGTGTGATGGTTCAGTACACTAGCACATACCTCTAGTAACTATTTACACTTGATTTTCCAGGTTCAAAGGTCACATTTCATTTTCTTCAGTAGCTATTCCCCCACCCTTTTGACTTTGTCCACAAACTTTTTATTGTACTTCACTATCTCTGCACTAAAGTCCATGAGTTTGGGCAAGGAACATGGTAACAAAACGAAACAAAAAATGCATTTATACTTTCAGAGTAGAACTTTCCACTCAGAGGCAGAAAAGAGCACATTAACTCAAATATTCATGTCACTGTGCGTTTTCTAATTACCCTAAAACCATCCTCCACTTTTTCAGCAACATGGAAAGACCTAGAAGTAAACGATCTCCAGGGCGAAAATGTGCAGGCATATATAATCAGCCCAAGGAAAGTTACAGGATTTCATCAATGTTGCTCTTTCTTTCTTTCCCAACACATCCTTGGTATCAGAACTGCAAAAATTAATAAACATCGAAACAAGCTTCTACAAGCCAGAAAGGCACGTTAGATTGTATGATTAAGAGCAACTGTCCTAGACAAACTGCTCCTACAGTTTTAACACTTAAAGGAACAGCCCATTCAGTGGTTACTTGTGTTTCCAGGAGATAACCATGTATATGAGAGAGCCCCATCTCCAGAGTGCCTTACCATTTGCCCTTCCCCTCTCAAAAAAGAGGAATAGTCTTGCTTTTTTAGTCTTGGCTGCTTTTCTAAAAATTCAGGAAAAAATACCATTCCTTTGTGAAACTTGGCCTACACTATAACCAAAGCAAAATGGTTCTTTTTCTACTAGACCTCCCCTCTCTTTAGAAATAGTTGTCCAACTCATGTGTTGCTGGTGTTTATGTTTAACTAAAATGTGGTGGCAGCACAGCATTTCTTCAAACACAAAGAAACTCCACCGAGGTTTCTCCCTAAAAAGCATGTGGACTCCATGATTGTTTAACGTTTGTTTTCCAGCTCCACCACCACTACCACCACTTTCCCCACACCTTGGGCCTGGACTGGTTTAGGAAGCCTGGGACTGGATTTGAAATCGTGCAGGAATTACCACCCGGAGAAGAAACTTGTACACCGGGAGCGGAGTGGGGAAAAAGAACAGGATAAAAGTGTGTGCGTGTTACGACCACGGTCGCATGTTGTGCAAAGCTAAGATCGCCTTTGGTCCCGATGCAGTCGAGCACCGTACAGACCCAACATTCACTGCGAGGAGACCGATGAAGCGCTTAATCCCAGCCGTGATTTGGTCGGGAAGAGAAAGGCAGGAGAGGCTCCCCAAAGCTTCGGGGACAAGAGGAGAGGCAAGTCAGCGGGAGGAGGAGAGAAGCTACAGGCCTGCTGGCGGGGCACTTGCGGGTTTGCCCGGCACCTAAACAACAAAGAGTTGAGGCCCCAGACGTCACCCTCGACCCTTCGCAACTGTGTATCTCTCTCCACCCGGTCTTGGAAACAAATCTCGGCTCGCTCCACAAAGCGGATGGAGCTGCGCCCGCGGCCACGCCAACCCCTGGCGGAGAGCTGCGGGTTTCCTCGCCCGCGCTCTCGGCTGGCTTCCCAGCCCGCTGAAAGCTACAGGAGCTCGGCGGCGGCGCTGGAAAGTTTACCGAGGTGAAAGGGAGGGAAGCGGTCGCAGCTCTCCCAACTCTTTTCCCCGGTTCCTCAGGGAGCTTTTTCACCTCTGGCTCCCGCGTCCCACAAACGCGCCCAAAAGATCGGCGGGACGAGGGAGGAGAGGAGGGTCCCTCGGCGATCCCTCTCCTTGCGCCCGCCAAGCGATCAGCCTCAAGCCCCTTCAGCCACCACTTTTCCTCTCCTGCCTGCCTCCCTCCCCCTTCCAGGAAGCGCCATATTGATCCCAGGCGCCCTCGTTCACTCCCTCCCTCCCTCCTTCTCCTCCTCCTCCGGCTGCGCCTTCTTCGCCTCTCTCTCTCTCTCTCTCTCTCTCTCTCTCTCTCTCTCTTCCTCTAGCCCATCGCTCCTCAACCAGGCGCTCGCCCCCTCCCTCCGACAGCGGGTGCCTCCGCCGCGGCCCCGGGGAGCGTTCCCAACTCACCTTGGCGATTGCCTTCCTGTACCTGGTGAGGGCTTGTTCGATCAGACTCAAAACTTTCATGTTCCCGTCCCCGCAGGGCACGACCACCCGGGTCCTGCCGAAGCAAACGGTGACTTTCATCTTCTTTCTTCCGAGCTTTCCTCCAGACACGGCCCTCCAAGAGAAGCGATCGAGCGACTCTCTCCACCCGAGTCTGCTTTGGCCGGCCACGGGAGATCGAGCTTTGGGGGGCCGTTGGCTCTTCTTGGACCACCAGCGCCAAGCGGGAGCCCGGCCCGAGGGCGGGCGCCTCACCCTGCGGCAACCAAGGAGGCAGAATCGTGCCGCTATTCCGGAGGACTGGCCGACGGGTTCACATGCTGCGGGCCGGGAGGGGGAGGGCGCCGACAGCGCTACGCACGCCTGCTCGCTGCCTGTCTGCTGCCTTCCTGGCGCGCCCGCAACTGCCTGTGGCCACCTGTTCGGCGTCTCTCCTGAGCGCAGCCAGGCGGCGGCTCTCACTCCCTTCGACTCACTCATGTTGCAGAAAAGGGGCGGATTGTCTCCCCGCCAAGGCTGTGCCGGGTATTGCTTTTATTGCCTCGTTTCCCCCCACGCCCACTACCTGGGAGCCCGATTAAAGAGCCCTTCCGTTGTAAAATCAATTAACTCAGGGACCGGGGGGAAATTTTTCACTCTCCTTAAGTGTTTTTTGTTTCCCGTAACAGCTCCATAAAGTTAACCCCGTTTCGGTGGGTTGCTTGCTTTGCTACGAAGTTTTACCCCGTCCCCTCAAACTTAAGTCTTGCAAGCAGCTTTAAAGGCCACGACAATTCCATCCCATCTTACTTAAAGGAAGAAGTCCCACCAAGGTTAGGCTACATTTTCAGGGCACACGAATTTTCCAAGCACAAGGTCGTCCCCGATTTACAACTGTTTGCTTAGTGACCACCTGAAATTATAGGGCACTGAAAAAAGAGTCATTCATCACCATTTTTCACACTTATGACCACTGCAGCATTCCATGGTCACATAAGCAACTGATGCTTGGCAACTGGCACATATCTAGGATGGTTGCAGTGGCACAGGATCATCACCTTTTGGGACCTGACAAGCAAAGTCAATGGAGAAGCCAGATTCACTGAATCTCGAATCTACAGCATAATCCTTTCAACAATTCCAAAAAGGCTTCACACCAAATTTGTACCATTCAGGTGACCCTGATGACACAGATAAGCATCCAGGTAACCTTGAGACTCTCTAAAAGAATTCAAATGACCAGCTGCCAGCAATGAGTATAAATCTTTCTATTCGCCACCATCCAGGCACAGCTGAAGAAGCTTCTTGGATGAGAAGCAAAACATTTTCAAAGAAAAACCATAAAGTCCAGTTCCTTTTTGAAAAACATTTTTGGGAGAACTGTGACTGAGAGTCTCCATAGACAGATTCACTGAGCCACCTTACTAACTTAACAACTGCAGTGATTTGCTGAACAACAGTGATCATAAAATGGGGCAAAACTCAACAACTATCCTGCTTGACCAAATAAATTTTGGCATCAACTGTGTTAAATAAATTAGGCATTCCTGTAGCCATCCATCCATCCAGATTTCAGCCTAGAGAAGTGATGGCTAATCCCAAAACACGTGTGCCCAAACTCGCCAAAATGCAATGCATGCCCTGGGCATGCGCCTCACACCTCCGTATCCACCCCACACCCCCATGCATGCACATGCCCCTTGCATGTGCACCACATGCCCACCCGCCTCCTATGCATGCACACACAGTTGCACTTGTGCATGTGGTGCCCGGCACACTCCGCCCACATGCGCAACAGAGACCCAAGCACCAGCTGGGCAACAGGAGGCATAAGCACATGTGGGGCAGAGCTGAACTGGGGTGATGGCTTGCGTGCCCACAAAGAGGGAGCTATATGCCACTTGTGACACACATGCTATAGGTTGCCATCATAGGCCTAGAGTACTGGGCAAACTTAGTTTATATGACTAATCTCTCCTGCAAAACTGGGGTAAATGAATGGGCCAGGATTAATCCTGAATAAATCTGCCATCTGAACAAAGTAAACATTGTGATTTAGTAAATATTAATTAATTGTAGCACATAAAATATACAACGGGCACGGTCCAGGGTACTTGTGCTTGCTTTGAACAAGGGCATCAAGCTTGGGAGTATTAGTAATACAATAATGCAATACAATAATACAATACAATAATAAAATAGCAGAGTTGGAAGGGACCTTGGGGGTCTTCTAGTCCAACCCCCTACCTAGGCAGGAAACCCTATACTTTTTCAGACAAATGGCTATCCATCATCTTCTTAAAGACTTCCAATGTTGGAGCATTCACAACTTCAGGAGGCAATTTGTTCCACTGATTAATTGTTCTAACTGTCAGGAAATTTCTTCTCAGTTCTCAGTTGCTTCTCTCCTTGATTAGTTTCCACCCATTGCTTTTTGTTCTAACCTCGGGTGCTTTGGAGAATAGTTTGACTCCCTCTTCTTTGTGGCAGCCTCTGAGATATTGGAACACTGCTATCATGTCACCCCTAGTCCTTCTTTTCATTAAGCTAGACATACCCAGTTCCTGCAACTGTTCTTCATATGTTTTAGTCTTCAGTCCCCTAATCATCTTTGTTGCTCTTCTCTGCACTCTTTCTAGAGTCTCAGCATCTTTTTACATCGTGGCAACCAAAACTGAATGTAGTATTTCAAGTGTGGCTTTACCAAGGCATTATAAAGTGGTATTAACTCTTCACGTGACCTTGATTCTATAGGCTGTTTATGCAGCCTAATGAAGATCCAAGACTTTAAGCCTGAAAAAATTAAAATGGGATTGAAATCCTCTTTATGCCAGAGAAGCCATGATGTGGGCTTTCATTCCCTAAATAAGAGCGTTTAAGATTATACCATTTTCTTGAGTGAGTTGAGTTTTGGGAATAAGCATGATGGTATGCCTTGAACGGAGGGTTGGACTAGAAGACCTTTGAGTGCCTTTCTAGCCCTAAGATTCTATGTTCTGTGAAGAGCATCACTTTGCAGAAAAGGTACGCAGGTTATGGTACCTAACCGAGTTGTGGTTGTGGAGAAAATAGGAAGAGGATGGAGTAGTAGGTGCAGGTAACCTCAACTCACAACCACAATTGAGACCAAAATTTCTATTGGTAAGTGGGTTTTGCTCCATTTTACAACCTTTATTGTGACAGTCATTAAGTGAATCACTGCAGTTAAGTTAATAACAGGGTTGTTAAGTGAATTTAGTTTTTCCAATAATTTTGCTTGCCAGAAGGTTACAAAAGATGTTCCCATGACCCTGGGACACTGCAGCTATCATAAATATGTGCCAGTTGCCCAGGATCCAAATTTTGAACATGTGATTTTGGGGATGCTTCAACTATGACTATGACAAACAACTGCAAGTCATTTTTTTTCCAATACTATTTTAACTTTGAAAGGTTGTACAAAGAATGATTGTAAGTCAAGACTACCCTTATGTCTTGAATCCCTTATAAAAGGATAAAGGCAGGTTAAGAATTATAATAAATAAGCCCTGATGAAAGAGCTTAGTTTCTCTGCAAAACTGAGAGTAGAAGTCTTGAACTGGACTTTCTTGTTTTTTCCTTGAAAGATGTTTAGTTTCTCATCCAAGAAGCTTCTTCACTTCTGAAGAATTGTTCAGTTATGAAGAACCGAAGAAATTTCTCGGATGAGAAGCGAAATGTCCCTCAAGGAAAAAACAAGGAAGTCCAGTTGCCTTTTCAAAAAGCACCTTCAGGGCTAGCAGTGGGTTTTGCATTTTGTTTACACCGGTTCACCCCGTGCACACCTGCCTGCTTTGTGCGTGCACCCAGCCTTCCGCGCATGTACTTTGCTCACACGCATGCCTTCTATGCATGTGCTCAGCTTCAAAAACATGCTAAACATCTTTCAAGGAAAAAACAAGAAAGTAACTGCTGTCCTTTGAAAAAGAAACTTTGGAAACTTCCAGCAGAATGTTTTAAAACATCTCTTTACAGCTCTAATTTTTTTTTTCACAGAAAAGCATTTCTCCCTCAGAAAAAAACACACTTCCCTTCAGGAAGGGTATCCATGGCTATTCAAAAAAAATCAGAACAATGCTCATGGCTGTTTGATCAAAAATGTGCTCCTTTTTTTGTGTATCGCAAAGAACAAAAATCAGGGCAGGGTTTCGATTACACAATTATGGCTGCCATCTTGACTTTTTTGACCCTGCTATCCCTACCCTCAAAGTAACAGGTGTACTTTATAGAAAAGTTTATAAGTCTCATTAGAAATCTCAGGACATTTTTATAAGCAGGAGATGCTGAAAATCAGAGCTTGGCTTTACTTGGCAGCATGCCATTTTGCTGTTTCTTTTTTTCCCCAATCTGATTTAAAAAAACCCCCACACAATTCAAATAAGGAGAGGTGTAAACCATCTCCCAGGGTGTTAGATGGGGCACTTTGGTATGCCCAGTGTCATCTGAGGATTAGAGAGAATATTTACCAAGCTTAAAATTGAGGGCTACTGTGACCTGACGTTTTATTGTTTTTTAAATTAAATTATAATGCCATTGCTCCATTTTATTCAACTGTATAATAAGGTTAATTTCTTGGACCTTGGAAAAAGCTCTGTAGTTAAGAGAAAGAGAGAAGGGGGTGGGGTGGAGAAAAGGAGAGAGAAAGACAAGACCATAAGGCTCACAAATCTTGAATTACATGGACATATTTTAACAGGTGCAGTGCAAAGTGACATTGCTGAAATTTAGCACAAAACTGCTAAGGACAAAAAAAATGTACTTATTAAAGGTAGCGTAACTTTTAAGTATGCAAGACTGCAACTCCATTTTATTTAAGAATTTGTTTTTTGCATTTTTCTAATATCCTCACCTACAGGTTAGAATGAATTCCTTTCTATTTATGAAGAATCAATTGATTATCAAAATAATGGAGTAAAAAAGGCTCAGAGGGGAAGGAGAAAATAAATCTCTTAAGGAAGCTTGAGTAGGATAATATCTCGGTTTAGTAACTTTCACTGGGTGAATGCATATGCTAATTAATGTGCCAATTAATGTGATTTGTTTGGTCTTGATTTAATGACTGTTATATCTCGTTAACTATCAAGAGTCTTATGATTGCAGCAGGATATAAAATTTGATAAATGAATTCACACAATATGACAATGTATGAACAGTGGGTAATGGTTTGATATTATGTATTAATTCTGCCCCTGTGGCTTACTTAACAATCCAACAGGTAGCATGAGTTATGAATCTTATCAGTTGTCAGCCTTATTTGTGACTGTACATTGCTGAATTAAATAAATTTTTGGCCTAATATAGAATTAATGTTCTATTCTTAACCAAGTTCACAGTTCACACTAACGCTTAACAGCTAAACCATGGTTTATAGATGAAGCAGAATTGGCTGAGTTCTTATAGAAAGATGCTGTTTAAGTGTTACCCTGCTAAACAAAATAGTGCACAATAGGGCTTAATGCAGGATATGGATCCAGCTGTTTGCAATGCCTCAATAGCTCTTCCTTCTGACATTTGGGGTTCATTAGCACGAATATCCTTTCCCTACAGCATTTTGAACTGAAGCAGTCATAATGGGTACCTTAAAATATAGCTAACTGACCAAATCGGTTACCACTCAGGAATTAGATTAAATCTAAACTGAACCAAATTTGCATAGGATTAAACTAATTCTCCCTGTTTAAGGCAGGAGACATAGGTAAATTAATCCCACAAGCAGCTGTTCCAGCATATTTGATTGTGGGATTAAATAATCCTCGTTTGATCCATAGATAAGACAAAACGTTAGAGAGGACCCACAAAAGAGAAGGGTTTCCATTTGTTTTAGTCTTCAGCCACGTTCTATAACTATGTGTAGCTAGACCGTTTTCAATCTGTTCACAATAGCTAATCCTGATTTAATGTTTTTGTTGCTCTTATTATTCTGATTTAGAAGCAAAAATATAAAGGAAAGCAAGGCAACAAGGGACAGCATCCGATGTGTATTTCAACATACTCTGGACTCCAGTGATCAATGGAGACACAATATAACTCAGAAGAGTTGACGACAGAATTCTGTTGTTGGGCAGGTGGATGAATTACAGGTAGGTCTCAATTTGTGACAATTTGTTTACCAATTGTTTGAAGTTACAATGGCTCTGAGAAAATTTTGGAACAGTCCTCACACCAATGACCATATCAGAGTCCCTGCAATCATGTGATGCAAAGGGTCTGTTAACTGGCTTGTATTTATGATGTTTGCAGCATTTTGAGATCATGTGGTTGCCATTTGTAATATTTCCAATTGGCTTCTAAGAAGCAAAGTCAATTGGGAACTATGTGATCTATTTAGCAAATGATTTGCTGTCCATGGCAAAACAGGTCATAAAATCAAGTGGAGGAACAGTCACATAACACTGTGTTAACACAATGTTTAGAATGTAGCACTGCAGGTTACTTCCACTGACTGCCGGCTACCAGCAGTTCAGCAGTTCAAATCTCACCAGACTCAAGATTGACTCAGCCTTCCATCCTTCTGAGGTGGGTAAAATGAGGACCCAGATATTTGGGGGAAATATGCTGGCTCTGTAAACTGCTTAGAAAGGGCTGTAAAGCACTGTGAAGTAGTACATAAGTCTAAGTCAGTGGTTCCCAAACTTTTTCAGTCCACTGCCCCCTTGGTGCTACAAACTGATCCTCAGTGACCCCCACCCAGAATT
>JAPKID020007484.1:0-10249 GCA_026931265.2 Tropidonophis doriae | reverse complement strand
TGTTGGATAGCCATTTGTCTGAAATGGTATAGGGTTTCCTGCCTAGGCAGGGAGTTGGACTAGATGACCTTCAAGGTGCTTCCAACTCTGCTATTGTATTGTATTAAATCAGTGGTATTATTTACAACTAAATAAAATAATTATGTTAACAATATTGTCTGGACCAGCAGTAATTTCAGCTTCCGAGATCACTATCAGAATAATGTGCTTAAATCTTTTAGACTTAAAAAAATCCTTAGTTTTTATAGATAATAATTATCAATAAATCTAATTGATATGTAGATGTTAAGAGATAAGTGGTATAAAGAATTAGAGCTTCCTAGACAATGGGAGAGTTTTAACTTCTATAGCAAGATGTCAATACATCTTAAATTGCAACTTATACAACACAAATAATATTTAGAATGTATTGGACTTCATAATATCTATATAGAAAAGGATTGTTTAGGACAGCATTTTGTTGGATTTATAAGCAGAACAATGCTTCTTTAAAACATGCTTTTATCATGTCCTTTACCTACTACTTTTGGGGACAATGTGAATGTGATTATGCAACAAAACCTTTAATTTTTTAGAAGATATTTTTCCTGAATTACATTCCTATTACATGGAATTTGACAACTGGACTGTGTAAATTAATTGTCTGTGCACTTGTTATAGTTAAAAGACTGACATTCTGATACTGGAAAGTTAAATCTATCGTCCCATTTACTCAATGAACTGCAGACCTGATTACACTTGTTACTTACGAATGGACTTCCTATAGAAGTAGACTTTGCATGGATAAATAATGAAATATGGGAGTCATTTCTACAAAACACAGCAAAAAAAGCATGAAAGTGTAATATGCACACATACACAAACATACACTTGTATAATGTTTATATTAGGTAATTATCTATAGAACTATAACTGTTTACCATAACAACGTATTATACTTTATTCTTTTTTGTTCATTTTTTATTTTTTAAAGTACTTCTTATATATTGTTAATGTATTTTTGTGTTTTGTTCTTTTTGTTTTTCCCATTATTATTTTAAAAGCAATAAAATGATTAAAAGAAATACTTGGGAATTTTGTCCATCTAAGAAATTGGACAGAATTTAAATTTGCAGCATTTCACAAAGAAAGTCCAAGTTTTGCATTAAGTAACTGCATTTTCTTTTTGATTATTTTTTTCTTATTACCTCTTGGTAAACTATTACGTTAACTAAGGATGTCTTTTTAGAAAACTTTGTAGATCTGTAATGTTAGAGTAGGGAAGTTAAGAACATATTTGTGTTCTAGCCATTGGACAATATTTCCACGATATATCTATCATGGTGCAACCCAAAAACTGGATCAAACAGTACTGTGCAGAAAGGGATGTCTTGCCCTGCAAGCCTTCAAAACTGAACATTTCTGTTCTATTTGGGACTGCCAATCACTAACTGATGTGTTATGCAACATTTTCTACCAATCGTAATTGGCTAAGCTGTCATCTGTCGCTCCCTCCCCTCCAAATTATTTAAAGCTGGAGTTCTCTCATAAGGGAGGTCATAGCCGAGTTACATACATGAGAAATAAATATGAACTGAAATTTATCTGTTTTGTAGAGAATGGATCTGCCTACTCAGTATTAAACACACAATTTTATTTCATTGTTTAATGCAACGTTTGTTTTACCTTAAATACATTGCTTCTCCAATAAATCATAAAAACAGTCACTAAATAATAATAAATGAGATCTCCAAGCGATTTATATAGGAGTACAGCACTGATGGCTAGTTTTCAACCAGATGTGTTTTCTTCCCCTGAGTCATAGAATATTTCCTTCAGGCTTAAAGCAACTTGAAGAATATATACTCCTTCCCTCATGTTGTAATGACATCCATCCTGACAAATATAATATTAAAATTTCATGGCAAATTATTGATCATTAGTGCCACAAAATGGAGGAAGGAAGTACAGGTAGACTTTAATTTATGACTGCTTGTTTAATGATTATTTAAAATTAAGATGAACTTTTAAAAGGCTACTTATGACCTATCTTTATAGTTAAAAAAGCTACCCCAACTCCCATGAAAATGCAATTTCATTTCAGGCACTTGACAACTGGCATGCGTAGTTGTTCCACAGATATGATAAATCTTTTGAAGTCAAAAAATCTGTCCAAATGTTTACATCTGAAAATAAAACAAGCACGAAAAAAACTTTGGTCACTTCACGAATCATTCTTTCAAATGTTTTGCTGTTTAAAGGTTTGGGATTGGATTGACTTGTGGGTTGCAGAAACAATGGGAACTCTACACAAGCCTGTGCTTAATTTTTCACCCCAGCAGAGTGTATGAGAATAGGGAATGGAAATCCGTGCAGTCAAGTGGCGTAAAATTAGCCAAACAAATAATTGTTTAGACACTTGTGATTTTGAGATTTTCTTCAACAAATCACTCAAGCCATTTTGATTTTTGTTGCCTTAGAATGCAGCCAAATAGAAATGCTGACAAAGCATTAAAGGTGGGGCATCTTAATACAAATAAGCAGCAAGACATTTAGTTTGATGAATTGTGCTCCCTTTTCTACTTATTTATAGATATATGTAAAGCTAATTCCTAAAAACAATTACAACTAGGCTTTCCATTTTTTCTTACCAGCTTTTTCTTCATAGACTTAATTAAACCTCCTAATTGCCACAGTCGTCAAAAATACATGCAACTGTATTTCTCTTGTTTTATGATTTGTCCTATATTCCAGTGTCAAACTGATTCATCTTTTTGTTTGGCAAAAGAAGCTAATTTAAAATCATAAGCTATAAATTGGTTTGAACAAACCATGGTTAAGATGAAACACAGTTTTAAGATCTGGATGACACATTAAACTTTGGTTCATCTAAAGCATATAGAGGTTAGTCATTTTTGTTTTAGCTATACTAACAAGGCAAAAATTGGGAAATATATTAATATGATATTTTGTGTTTGTTTGTGTAACACTAAAATAGTTCTCCACAATCTAATGCTCAAGCATTTGGATTTGCTGGCCATACATCGTAGGAGTTGAAATCCTATGCTACTGGCTAATTGGAAATAAGTTTCACTAGAAATGGAAACTACTTATCTTTACATAAAAAATTACATAGTCCAAAACCATAACTTCTTCAAGAATTATTATAGTCATAAACTCAGTAATAATCATGAGCTTGAAGTATAATTGCTTTAAATTTCCATTTAAATGTTTAAATGGAATTTATGAAGACTTAATATGCTTTTATTTTTTTAAAAGCAATATATTCCTTTGTCCTCTTTTGCATCATCATGTCAGCTCCACAAGTCTGAACATGTAGTCCACGTGAATCAAAACCCTATAATTTTTTTTGTCAACATCATTATTAATGTTATTAAATAAAATCTTACCTACCAAAGGACTATATATCCTTCCTCTTTTGTTTTTGCTCCTAATGGTTATCTTAAAATGTGTATGTTAGTGTAAGAAACTGTGTTATCATAAATTCAAATATTGTAAAACAAAACCAGCTGCATTCATTATAAGTGCATTACTGCCAGGAACTGTAAATATGTTTTTGCCTGATAGCCTTTTGACTCAATAATATCCTGCTATCTTTGTCCGCCAGGCAACTTTTAAAATCAAGTCGAGACAGTTATGGTTTTTACAGTAAAACTAAGTTTCTGAACAGCATCTTTTCAGTTTCATAGTTTGGGATAATTTAAAATCCAGAATATAAGTTGTTGCTAAGGTGCTTGAAAATAATCTTTCAAGATAATTAATACACTTTTTTGTGTTGTTTCTGTAAGATACACAAATGCACACAAACCCTATCATATCATACCATACAAACAATTTTAATTGTGTAGTTACAGTCAATAACCACTCCTAGTCAGAACATTTCTGCATAAAGAAAATTGTGATACACTTATAAAAACAGCCAGTTGTAACAAAATAACTGGTGTTTTCATAGCAATAAACTCATAAAAAAGAAATACACTTTTATACAGAAAATTTATACAGCTGTAGCTTTAAAATTGATTGTAAACCAAAGGAAGACACATTGCAAACATCAATTATTTTCACATTAATTGCATAAGTTTCTAAGGTGATCTATTAGTTTGATTTACCTAAGCTTATTTGCATGATAGTAAAAATTGCATACAACAATAAGAGTGAAGCTTATAGTATGAATTGCTTGGATAACATAGAGCACTTTTTATAGGCAACTGTGTAAAGCACATTTTTTCTATTTAAAACTTTTAAGACACTTTGTTTTACTGCCCATCAAAATACACTTATAAATAGAAAAAAAAAAACCAATATGGTAACAAGAGAAGCAATATTACATTTAACGGAAACTTCTAAAATTAATTACAACATGATATTTAAAGATCTACAAATAAATAATGAGAAAAACCATGATTCACATTTTGTTTCCAAAAATTCGTATAATAAATGAAAACGAAAAAGATACAGTGACTTCCTACTTTTGAAAAAAAAAATCTGAGTTACGGCAGTGCCATATAATACAAGGCATTTGTTGGCATATGTGAACTTTAAACTGCATCTCACAGTCTATAGTTCTTTTGTAACATACAATAGAGCAAGAGTAACTAACTCTTCTTTTATCTTTTACTTAAATAAATGTTAAGCTTTCATAGATCAAGTGTGGAGTGTTAACAATAACTGGGTAAAAATAAAAACAATAAGTCACAAAGTAATGCTTGTCTGAAAGCTCTAGAATAATAACAACAATAAGAAAAACAACCCACAGATATCATGCTTATTGGATACATGTTGATGTACCCAGTGAACACAAATTAATATGAAACAATCTTCAATGCTTCATTTTTATCGCTGAAGCAGTTCGTAAAATATCTAGTGCAGTCTGTATTATCCTTAATTTTTTTCAACTTTTGTGCAAGTTTTGGAAGATTCATAGGCCAAACAATGAATAAAGAGGTTGATGACAGTATACAGGATGAATTTTTCTTTTTATTAGTAAGCAGTGATGCTGTTGAATAAATACTATTTTTATTAGTCTTTCAATACAGTGTTACAGTCAGTGTTCCCTTCTACTGATAACTCATCTTCTAATTTAACTGAAAAAAGTGTGTTCGTACTTTTGTCTTGGACACCCTCTTTCAAATCCTTAAGTAACTCATCTTCTTTATATTCTGCCACATCTACTTCTAAGCCTGAGTTATCTTTCAGCTTTCCATGGTGTTTGACGTAGTATCGTTGGTTCTGAAAGAACTTGATAATGGTGTATTTCGGTAAGTCGAGCTGGGCTGACAGAGTTTGGATGGCTTCTTCATCTGGATACAGGCCTACATCTTGAATAAAACTCTGAAGAATGCCCAGAGCTTCTACAGAAATTTTTGTTCGTGGGCGATTCTTCTGACGATTTTCATCCTCAGATTCAGCTGGTGATGCTACTGTTGGCTGCCTTGGGGGTAACCTGGGACCTGGGGGTGGGGGCTGCTGCTGCTGCTGTGGCTGCTGCTGGGTTGGCTGTTGCTGGGACTGTTGCTGCAAATAGATAATGAAAGAAAAAGTTAAAGACACAAATTGAGATAGACATTTTTGTTAAAAAAATAATAAAAATATTTGTTTTCACCTATTTTATTTAGAAAAAATCATAACACTGTGATTTGAAAAAGAATACTTAGCCACTCTGATTTTATCTGTCATCATCTTTCTTTTTCTAGCACAAATTTGCCTTTCCTCATTTATATAGTCTACAATCTAATATTGCTAATATTAATAGTAATGCCAATGCTATTAATTAATAGCATTAATACCATTCATTACTATTAGAGTAGTATTAATATTATGCTAATTAATATATTAACAATATGTTAATAAAGTATTAGTCTTTAGAAATAAAGACTACATACAGATAGCACATGGATAAAAATGTTAATGCTAATGATGGTGGATCAGTCCTTTTAAATCAATATTTCATACATTGACCACTGTATTATAGTCAAAATATCCATGTATGCTAATTACTTTGGCATAAAAAGTTCAGGGTACTTTAAATGTTTGAATAATTAAAAACAGCACCTTCATTCTAGTTGATCAAATATCAAAGTGTTTGCATGTACAGGTCAGAAAAGTACTGAGATATCTCACCATTTGTACTGACACTCATCTAACATTCCCACATAAAACTATTTTGTCACACTATATCTATAGACATGAATCAGGGAAGATTTGGGTTTAAAAGGGGAAGAGAGTCTGAGATAAGTATGTAATTCTGGAGATCAAGCCTGCTTTTTAAATTATTCTCACCTATTATATATTTTAGTATGTTGTAATAGATTAGTAAAGAAATGTAGGTCGTCAAGTGACATGACCCAACTTTATGACCATTTTATTGTGGTTGTTAAGTGAATGACTGCAGTAATTAAGCAAATCATATTGTCAATACGAGAATTACATGGTCATTCTTACAATTAAATAAATCTGGCTTCCCTCACTTACTTTACTTGTTGAAAGCTAGCTGGAAAGGTTGAAAATTGGAATCACTCATTCACAAGATGCTGCAATTATTGAAAATGAAAATTGGTTGCCAAGTTAAATCATTATCATATGTTTTGGTGGGTGGTACTACAGTTGCGACTTTGAGGATGCATTGTAAGTCACTTTTTTTCAGCATCTCTATAATTTTGAACCATCATTAAATTAATAATCCTAAATTGAGGACTGCCTATATATTTTCCATTGAAGGAGAAGTATTACTTGCAAATATCATCTGATTCTAATCAGGATTTTCAGATGACTGGGTAGGGTCACATTATTTTTTTTAAAAAAGACATGCAGGAAGCCTTATCCAACAAAATGCCCTATCAACAAAAAGGCCTTGTTCAAAATGCATTTCAGTGCTAAGAAAAGTAAGGTTTTACACTTATTTTTGGCAGAAAAACCAAATGCACAGAAATAGGTGATGCCTGCCTCGGTACTAACAGTGAGAGGGATCTAGAAGTCCTAGTGGGCAAACTCTTAAGTATGCAGCAACATGTTGCAGTTACCATAAAAGCCAATTTAGTCCTAGGTTGCATCAGCAGAGGCATACTATCAAGATCACATGAAGTGTTAGAACTACTTTATACTACACTGGATAAGACCATGCTTGGAATATTGCATCCAGTTTTGGTTAGTATGATACAAAAAAGTTATTGAGACTCTAGAAAGAGTACAGAGAAGAGCAACAAAGGGATTAGGGACTGGAAGCTAAACTATACAATGAATGGTTACAGAAACTAAGAATGTCTAGTCTAACGAAGAAAAGGACTAGGGATGACATGATAGCTATATTCCAATATTTGAAGGGCTATCACAGAGAATTGGAAGGGCGCAACCTATTCCCCAATATATCTGAGGCAAGAGAAGAAGTACAGATGATAGCTTAACAAACAGATTCAACATGAAACTAAAGACAAATTTCCTGTCAGTGAGAATGATTAGTGAAATGGCTTGCTTCTAGAAGTTGTGAGTGCTCTATCACTGGAGATTGAACAGCCAATTGTCCACCTTAAGAAGTAATTGAACAGCCATTTGTCGAGAATGGTGTAGCAGAGGATTGGACGAAAAGACCTCCAAGTCCCTTGCAACTCTGTTATTCTTTAATTCTGAATGTGAGGAACTATAGACCACTTGGTCTGACATCTTTATTGGGGAATGTTCTGTTATCAGATCATAACTGATCTTTTAATGTTGGGGGGGGGGAGGAGAAAGCAGTTATTACTAAAAATCAGCATTTGTCAAGAAAGAAAAATGCAGATTAATTTTATTTCATATTAGATATTATCAGAATGCTGTAGAGTGTATTAACTTAATATATGAAATGTTTATTAAATGTTTGATATTACCATATTTTTCGGAGTATAAGACACACCTTTATAACTCTAAAAAGAGGCTGAAAATCTGGGTGCATCTTATACATCGAATACAGCATTTTTTGCCTGCTGAAACTCTGCCCCTTTCTCCAAAATGGCCATGTGTGTATCCTTATGGAGGCTTCCAGAGAGCTCCTGGGGGCTGGGGAGGACAGAAATGAGCAAAAAAAGGGTGTTTTTGTCCCCCCTGGCCTGCAGCAGCACTCTATTAGTCTCCATAATGCTATGCATGCTGTTTTTTTACCAAAAAAATGGCCCGTTTTCACACAAAAAACCCGGACAATTTTTCCTCATTTTTGGCCCCCTCAACCACCTGGAGTACTCTGCAAGCCCGTCCCCCCCCCCCCAGGCTGTTCATGTCTTTTATTTGAAAAAAATGGGCTGTTTGGGGGAGGTTTGCACAGTGCAAAAAGGGTTTTTTCGCCCCTTTCGGAAAGCTGCTGATTGATGAGAATTACGTTGGTCAAGTACTGTGCAAGCAGAAACAAAGATTTGTTCCAAAGGTGGTCAGTGATTTCCTTCCCCAGCACATGGGTAAATACACCTGGAAACATCTACCTACCTACCTACCTACCTACCTATCTACTGTATTTCTCTATTGCTCTCTATTTCTCTCTCTATCCCTCTACCTACCTATCTACACACTCTCTCTTCCTACATATCTACTGTATTTGTCTCCCCCCTCTATATACCTACCTATCTACTCTCTCTCTCTCTCTCTCCCTATCTACTGTATTTTTCTCTCTCTCTCTCCCTCTCTATCCCTCTATCTACCTTCCTACTTTAAAAAAAATGCCTCTTCAAAACCTGGGTGCGTCTTATACTCGGTGCATCTTATACTCCGAAAAACACGATAGCCTGTTATTTCCAATACTGCAGCAATACAATCTAGACAATGCCTTTTAATTGTCAGTTTCTGGGATAAGACTTGAGACTGGAGCTTCTCTGACCTCTCATCACATCTCAGCCTGCCTGTTATGTGATCCTAATTCTTAATTATTAGTACAAGAATGTAAGTTCATTTGAGCACGAATGATTTAGCAGCTCATTTGAAATGACATTGGAAATAAAAGCCATCCATATTTTAGCAGAGAATTAAATCATAGGATTTGTCCTTTGTTCTTTTTAAAACCTTTCTCTTAGCCAAAGCTCTTAGGAATAGTTACTTGTTAGGATTCCTCATGAAAGAAAAATACGATAAATTTGCACTCCTTTCCAGTCTCATGCCAACCTCAAAGCTTTCAAAATATTTCTATCCTTGAATGGATTCTCAAGCCAAAAATCTCAAAGCAACAGGACACTCAGGAGGTTAGATTTAGCAGAATTCATTGACTCTTTGCCCCACGAATATCATGGAGACTCTTATTTTATTACTGGTCCCTGGTCAGCCTTTGCTGAGCAATTTTCCTGACAGAAATGAATTTAGTTTTAAGCATAGCGAAATCAGTGGGAGCAGCTTTGTCTAATGCAGACAGATTGAAAGCTTTGTATTAGCAGCTAGAGTCCTCCTCTCAGTGAGCAGTCTGACCAACAGGTTTGTGTTAGAGCAAGATGGGCAGGATGAAATGCTAAAGTCTATTTGAATTTTATGGTCAGATAAAAACACTGAAAGAAGATTCAGCCTCCGAGCTTGTTTTGAAGAAGCAATAAAATCACTAAACAGCCGCCGTTGTGGTCACTCCCTATACATAATTGAAATAGCTGCCCACTAAAGTCAAATAGGAGGTGGGAGGGGGCGGTGTAAGTAGCTCTGCCTGTTGCTATAACAACAGGCATCTTGGTCTAATTTCTTCTGAAAAATGACTTGCTGCTAGTGGGATGAAGTGCAGCAGCTTTTTTCCTAGCAGATGAAAATACTGTAGACAGGCATATGTGGTGCCTTGTTTAGGTAGCAGGTACTCTGTGGTATGCCCATTGCAGTCCTTTCAGTAATTTTAAGATGAGTTATTCCTGGATATGTAGGGTATGGGTTAGGCATAAGGTTGTGTGTGTGAGGGAAAACATTACATACTGTAGATATCCCCATACATTTTAATTTGTATCTATTCCACATCGGGCTTTCACAATCTGATGTAGTAAATACTATAAGACTCTCAGCATCACAAGCCAGTATAAGCAAAATACTGGGCACTGATAATAGGAGTTGGAGTTATAATGCAGAGTCAGGAAGGCTGCATGCAGACTTCCAAAAATTATACCGTATATTCCGGCATATAAAACGACTTTTGAAACCCAAAAAAGTCAACTGAAAATAGGGGGTCGTCTTATACGCCGAGTATACACGCCACGCACTTCTCCGCTATATTTCTGACTGCCAGGCGGCAGTCAGAAACGGACCGGAGAAGCCGCACTTCTCCGCTATG
>JAPKID020007483.1:0-10250 GCA_026931265.2 Tropidonophis doriae | reverse complement strand
CTAGGCTGGGAGTTGGACTAGATGACCTCCAAGGTCCCTTCCAACTCTGCTATTTTATTGTATTTTCTAACATACTGGGCTATCATACCTGTGGATGGATAGTATGAGTTTGTGAGATGGTAACCATTACCATACCAGAACAGAATAATATAGTTGGAAGGGACCTTGGAGGTCTTCTAGTCCATCCCTCTGCACAAGACCTTTCCAGAGCTTTCCAGACAAGGGGCTGTCCTATCTTTTCTTAAAAGCCTCCAGTGATCAAAGGCAGTGATTGGTCATCAGCCTCCAATGATCAGAAGCAGGAGATTTTTTCATATAATTGAAGAAATAATAATACTGCCTGATATTTCATCTTAGACAAACTTTCAGCAGATCAAGTAAAATATCAACACCCTTATATTCATGGCTGCCTAGAAATAAACAGAATAAACAATTTATTTTGACTTACATCAAACTTACATCAAACGAAAATATATATTGGAATTCAGTAACTGGAACTATCAATGTAATTTAGTTGGTTGTTTTTTTAATGAAGAAAAGTTGCCTCGGAATTCGACTATGGTGAATGGGAGATGGAACAAACATTTTGTTCTTGATGAAAAAAATCTTGATGAAAATTCTCCATCTTAAATCACTATCTTGAGGCTGTGTTTAACAACAAAATAGAAATTCTAAGGGCCTGTATGTTTTCTTGCTCAATTAATCTCCTCACAAGTATTTAGATATGAAGAGGAAAACATCTGGTTTCTAAATTTCCACTGACATAGCTCATATGGCTTAGAATTTTCTTTGGACCCAGATGTGATGCTGAAGAAAAAAGAATAGGTCTGTTCTTTATGACTCCAAACTCCAAACTGATCACCACTGCTCTGTTTCTTAGTCCTTTCCTCGCACATAAATGATTCTGATCCAATTATTTATACTATTATATTAATTGTTTGTTTTAACCTATATTACACAGAATGGAATTAATATGTTCTAATGCCAGTCAGAATCAGGTTCGATTGTAAGCTGCCTATGACTCTGGGAAATTTATAAAGTTATAAATTTATAAAAAAGAATACAACCCCCCCCCAACCAAAAGTATAATCACGAATATTATTAAAACCTTTAAAAAACTATTAAAACTACACCCCCCCCACCTATAATCTGTAGTATTATCTGTACACTCCACCAACATCATTGGATCTCCAACCACATGGTGAAGCCGTGACTTTAGACCTTCCAGAAGGCTAATAAGGTCAGGGCCAACCATACCTTTGGAGGGATGAGGTTACAAAGTTTTCTCTTCTCCTGAGTCCCACCAGATGACATTCCTTCAAGGATGTGACCTGCAACACATCTTTTCTGTTGGATTTGGTGGAGTGAATAGATATAATCATATCCATGAGAGATGCAGTCCCTTAAATAACCTAGTTCTATGCTAAGTATGCTGGGGTGGGCTGCTACGGGTTCGTCCAGGTTCGGGAGAATCTGTAGCTAACGTTATGGTCAGTTCAGAGAACCTCCAAATCCCACCCTGACCCACTACCCCACACCCCTGCCACCCCACAACGCCCCTCCCAGGAGACTCCATGCAGCCCATTTTGGATACATGGTAAGTGCAAGGCCCACACAGAGGCTTGGGAAGGGGAAAAAATGGGCCTCCTGGAAGGCCTCCAGAGTCTGCGAGAGGCAGTTTTCACCCTCCAAGAGGCTTGAGGAAAGCCTCTGGAGCCTGGGGAAGTTGAAAACTCCCCCCTGCTGTGATTCAGGAGACTGAGTAGGCCACACCCACCATGGCCATGCCCACCCAGCAACTGAGCAGAGAACCCGTTGCTGAAATTTTTGAAGCCCACCCCTGTAAGCGAGGCTTTTTAGGTATCACCAGTACCTTAAACTGAATCCAGAAACAAACTGGCAGCCACTTGTGAAGCCTAAATGTAACATGCACTGATCTAGCAGAGGTGGGTTGCTGCGGGTGCGGTCTGGTACAGCCATACTGATAGTGGCCCGGGCAACTGAGAGCATACCGGTACAGTGGCCCCTTTGGCCTGCTTGCCCCCCACTCACTGCCTGTGCTCTATACCTGTTTTTATGGCAAATGGCAAAGTGTGCACGTGCCCATAGCATGTGGTGCCTGCGCGAATCGGCTGGTTGTCGCAGGGGCAGTGGATTGTGCAAGTGCGCAAAGCACAAGTCAGGTGCATGCACCAACAGAACACGTGAACATGCGATCAGTGTACTGGTAGTGACAGTAAGAGCAACCCACTACTGCAATCTGGGCATATACATAATTGCCCACCCTACTGCATTTTGCAGTAGCTGAAATTGCTCTTCAAGGGCAGCTCCAAGCTGAGTGGATTACAGCAACCCAGCACAATAATACAATATATACCTACTACCTCAGGCTATGTAGATGCCACAGAAACATCTACGGAAGTGCTAATGCAGTCTCAGAAAGCTTGGTCCCAGCATTTCTCCCCAAATTTCTTAACCATTGCTAATTTAATTTATTTAAAATATTTAAATTGCTGTATTCAGGATTCACAATAGAGTAAACAACAACAACCATCTCCCTAGAAATTAATCCATTAATCAATCAAGTAAATTAGCACACAGAGCAGTAAGAACAAAGATAGGTGCAGGAAGCAGAACAATATAAACATACAGAACAGAACACATACAAATAGGTAGGTCACAAAAAAACAGTAGATAAAATATTACCTAACAGCTATGGTGGTGCAGTGGTTAAAAAGTGGTACTGCAAGGCTAACTCACTATTCACTCCAGGAGTTCAATCCTGACTGGTTGACTCAGCCTTCCATCCTTCCATCCTTCCGAGTTCAATAAAACGAGGACTCAGATTGTTGGGGGCAATAAGCTGACTCTGTAAACCATTTAGAGAGAGCTGTAAAGTACTGTGAAGCGATATATAAGTCTAAGTGCTACCGCTATTAAACGAAGCAATGTTGACCAGTGATAAAAAAAAGGTGAAACAAGGTTCAATTCTAGTGAATGAGGGGATTTTCCAAGCCTAGCAAGACCGTACAGAAGGCCCTCTGTTGCACCCAAGCCAGCTGTGATTCAGTCTTCAGCTGAACAAAGTTCGGGAAGCAGGCAGGCCTGCAAGGGAGGAGATGAGCTTTTCTAATTGCACCAGGAAAAGTCTTTATCCAACACTGATGTCAGACAAATATTTTTTCCTGTTGGTGGTAAAGCATTAGTAAGTGCAGAAGGATCATTCCTGGCAGCAGGATTGTAACCTGAGCAGTGATTAACATATTTTATGGCTACAATTGGAAATAGATTTATTTAAGAATTGATATGATAGAGATAGTTAAAACTTAGCACCTAGTATGCATATTTTTTTAGATTTTTAAAATCCCAACTTTATTGTTTTTTATTAATAAGTCAAGCCAGTGATCCGCCACAAGAACAACTCTGTGAGGCGAATTAGAGCTGAGATAAAAATGACTGATCCAAAGTGACCCACCCAGCTAAGTCAGGACTGCAACTCACAGTCTCTATCCATTTGTGCCTGGCAACTAGAAAGAAGTGATCAAAATTTAACCACATCTGCAGCAAAAAAGAGGAAACCCAGAATAAACCAGTAACCTTCTACCCTGTTTCCCCAAAAATAAGACCTCCCCAAATAATAAGCCCAATTGGACTTTTGAGTGCATGCTCAAAATAAGCCTGAAAATAAGCCCTCCCCAAAAATATTGCAACACAGCAGCAGCAGCCATGAGGTGACCACGTTCGCCGCCTCCTGCACCTCAAAAATAATAAGACCTCCTCGAAAATAAGGCCAAGCACTTATTTTGGGGCTCAAAAGAAAATAAGACCCTGCCTTATCTTCAGGGAAACATGGTATCTATACCCATATTTCCCTGGTGATCAGTAAGTAATGAGCTGCTGAAGCATCAGTGCTATTGAAGTCACATTTATACAGTTCTGATGCAGAGCGGCACAAATGTGTCTTGCTCTAATAACCTGCCATTGTGTTAATGTATTATGATAATAGAATAACAGTTGAAAGGAACTTTGGATGTCTCCTAGTCCAACCCTTTGCTCAAGCAGGAAACCTTATACCACCTTAGACAAATGGTTCCTGAATCTCTTCTTAAAAACTTCCAGTTAACTTTTGAAGGCAAGGCATTCCACTGATTAATTGTTCTAATTGTCAGGAAACTTCTCCTTAGTTCTGATTCTCTTAGGTTGGTTCTCTCTTTGATTAGTTTCCATCATTACTTCTTCGGGCTTCAGGTGCTGGGGAAATAGGTTGTCCCTCTCTTCTTTATGGAAGCCCCTTAGAAATTGGAATACTGCTATCATATCACCCCTAGTCCCTTTTTTCATTAAACTAGACATACCCAAATCCTTCAACTGCTAGTCATATGTTTTAGCCTCCAGTGCTCTAATCATCTTTGTTTCTCCTGTCTGCACTCTATCTAGAGCAGAGGTTCCCAAACTTGGCAACTTTAAGACTTGTGGACTTCAACTCCCAGAAATCTCCAGCCAGCTCAGCTCATGATCTTGATTCTATCCTTCTGTTAATGCAGTCTAGGACTACGTTAGCTTTTTGGCAGCTGCAGCACACTGGTGAATCATATTTAAGTGATTGTCCACTAAGTCTCCTGCTTGGACAGGGGGTTAGACTAAATGACCTGCAAGGTCACTTCCAACTCTGTTAATCTGCTACTTATCCCTTTCAAAGTTACTACTGTTGAGCCAGGTGCAACCTATTCTACGTAGAACCTTACTTTTCCCATGACTTAATTTCATTTTGTTAGACAGGGCCCGGTGTTCAAGTCTGAAGGATCCTTCTGCTCACTGTGGTTAAGAGAAAAAGGAAGTTTCTCCATTTTGTAGGGGGGAAAAGGCATGCTACATGAGTCTAATGAATTATGCAGATTTGAGACACATTGGCAATCCGGAAAATAAAAAATAAGTAAATAAAATAGGAATAAATAGCTTTGTTTCAAATTCTTCAGAACTGGAAGAAATTGATACCATCTGACTCTGAATTATGAGAAAGAGGGGGGGAGAGAGAGAGGGAGAGAGAGAGGATGCTTATTAAATAAAGTAAATAAACTGATATATATCTACAGGTACATGATCAGATCCTTGCAAGACCTGTATTTTACTCCAGGCAGTGTAACTGAAGGAATACTTGGTTCATCAGCCTTGAATGCAGTAAAGTGGAGGCATTGACTTTAAACAATAACAGATGGACGAGCTTCAGACTAGCTTGGCTGCATCTATTATCTTTCTATGCTCTACTAGGCCCAGCACGATCATTTTGGCTTGCTGAAAGCACTTCTACTCATAGTTTTGTAGGCTGCTTTATGTGGGCAATGCGATGCAGCACGACAGTCTGGAAAGAGAAAGGGCATTCTCATTGAAAGATATAACAAGCAGAGGGACAAAGCTGGGCAAAAGAAAAGATAAAGGTTTATTCTTCAGATTGTTATAAATGGAAGAGATTTAATGGTGGTTGTGGTGGGGAAGAGATTATTGTGCCATATGTCACTACTACTCCCCTACATCAAATGCTTTCAACAATACAAGCAAAGCTTTTTCTAGAGCTTAACTGTGCATCTGTTTAGAAATGGACCAGAGAACAAATAACTTGGAGAATGGACCATTCTGCCACCATGTTACTCCAATGCTCCCTTTATTCTCCAGGCTGAAGAAAGTAGCTTCTAATAGCCAGCTGAATTTGGAACAGATGGTTGATGTGGTATATATTTATGTATTTATATACTGTAGCATATGTATATTGTGTTATGTATGTGTTTGGGTAGATACACACTTTCTCTTGATAGCAGGCAACAGAATTTCATTTTTTATATGGGCCAGTGTGCTCACAGTAAAAAAAAAAGGACAATAAAAGTTATCTTGTCTTAAAAGCAGAGACAAGATTGTTTTCATTATATTTCTTGCTCAAGGCCAAGGCCAAGCACCAGGAAGGTACATTGAGATTGACTACTATAAGGGCAGTTCAGCAATGAAACAAATTGATCAGAGCAGCTATGATATCTCTTTATGCAGAGCTGTTCCAAGGAAATAATCAGGCGATGCATCATTCAGAAATGTTTAGTTCAAGCTTGGCCAATGTGTAACTCACCATGCTAAGCACAACAAACATGCTCCCTGGGGCATGGTGGTTAGGCTGTGTTGCATTTGGCTCTGGAACCAAATCCAAAACTCATATCAGTTCTTTTCTCTAGATTTAACACATTTTGGCTGACAATTAGTGGAGCATCAATGCCTGCTTTTTCCAAGCTCCTTACCCCCCCCCCCCAAAAAGGCATATAAACACCATGCAGTATCAAGAACTTGATGATTCCAAGATCCTTGGGAATTTACTCATAAGTAGATTTGGCAGTAGAAAGCCTTTTAAAATAGTTGTTTCTTTTCCAAAGAATTTTCTTCCTTATAAGAAGCCTTAGAGTTAGTCAAGCCTTAATGAAAACCAGCATCAATTTTCCTGAGACATTACATCGAAGGAGTAAATAAACTTGGTGTAAGTATTTGCCAGGTACCCTCATTATAGAATGTTATCTCTTGCTTGACTAATTGACGTTTTGTTCAGGGCCGCAGAGAATTGTTTGCAGTGGCATTCCTTCCATTCAAAAGCAAGCGGGAGCTTGCAAAAAGTAAATTTAAAAAACCACTGGTCTATCACCAAGGAAGCTTTGCTCTTGCCCGTACATGCAAGGGTATGACTCTGGCATAAAAGAGAATCTTTTTTTAAAAACGTCTGCAGTTTTTACTTTTCTGCAAACAATTGGCCTGACATTTGTCTGAAAGATGGAGATGCTTTATTTGTGCAATCATGCTTGGCTGATAGGAGATTTCCTGTGAGATCTGTAAAGCATTAAGACTTAAGTTTTAAAAAGGAGAAACATGATTGTTGAAATTGTTGACATTACATGTGTTTATTCTTATTGATAACCTATGCTTAAACATCCACCTCTATTGGGTTGGACTGAATTTTGCTGGTTGAAGAAATCCTTACAGGCAGAGAGAATGGCTATTAAGCCTGCGATGGCTGTTTGCCTCCTCTGACTCACAGTCACCTTTGTTTGGGCTTTTACAATGTGCTGTTTTTTTCCATATTGGCTAGTTAAAATCCCCTTATTTCCAATCTCATTGACTCTCAGAAGAACAAGAACTGATGATCCTGGTTTACTGCTAGCTTCACTGTACCAGCAAGTGCATTAGTTGCCAAGGCAACATCTCTGGACTTCACTACAGCTGGTGATCGACTTTGGTCAGGGGTCAGTGATCCAGAATCACTCCAAATTCCCGTCAAGCATTTCAGGCTGAACCACTTCTCTCTTGCATTTATTTGGGTAGCTGCTCACTGGGTCTTCTCCAAGACAGGCAGAAGAGGACAAAGTCTCACAGACCAAAGTAAATGCAATCTGGATTGACAATTTGGCTCACATGTAAGAAAGGAGACCTATCTAAAGGGCATTGTTCAGTGCTCTATGGCCTGAGGCATTTTCTTCTTGGTCTGTGTCAAGGTAAATTGGATAGCCACATGTCCCATTTCAAAATGTATGGTTTTCTATGTGAATCCTCTATTTCAGAGCAGCATCTGTGGATAAATCAAATGCTTAAGATTTACTTTTTCAGGTAGGCATTTTGTTTGTGCTGATGGTGTTTTGCTGATTACTAGCACTGGTTTTAATTTTTGTTATCCTGCATTTTATTCACTGTAATTTTGTATGAAATGTGATCTATACATTTAATTAAACCCCAAGGACAAGACTAAAACAACCAATATTGAATTAAGAATACTGTGCCCCACAGGTCTCTAAAGAGTTCTGATGAAGGGTTATTTTACACAGGCTGCTCTAAGAGAAGTCAGCCTCCCTCCCTTTCCCTCTTTTTGCTTAAAAATAATGAAGGGAGAGCGGGGAGACTTTGAATTACTAGATTGAGCGACCTTGTTCACAATCTCCTTCATCGTTGCTTTCTATTTAAAATAGAGCGCAAAGTTCCAATTATACATATTTATATATATGTTGTTTGTATACAATCCATTTCCTCTTTTTGATGACACCTTCATTTTTGGGCAATAGTCTCTAATTTAACGTATCTGTTTTTTGAGAAGTTGGTCTAATTCCCCCACTTTATGTGTAAGCGGAACAGACTCATGGCTACACAAGCATAGTTACTCACATCATGTCTAGTCTGGCCTTGAGCTAAGAAAGAGAACTTTTCAATTATTTCTGAATCACCAAAGACTGTTCCAGGATCAGGGGACAAAAACTTTTATGTTGATGTCAGTCCCAGCAATTATTTATTTTAAACATATTCACTTTGTTATAGAGCCAAGATAATGGGATCAGATTATCTGATGGAAGATGTGTGAAAACCACAGGAACGCTGTTAGTTGGATGGTAAAAGAACCATCTGTTGTTTCATATTCACAAAGCACCTCCCTGTAAAAGATCTTGCGTCATTAATGGCAAAGTGCAAAGAGATGCTCGGATAGCACATGGAGAAGGCCAAGGCTAGTCCAAAGCGTTTTGTAACAAGTAATGCTGTGTGCAATCCAAAGAGATGCATTCCAGGTACTTTGCAGGATATCACCTTGCTTCAAAGTGTGAGATGAGTGGCACCTACATTTAATAAATAAATAAATATGATCACAGGATAAATTCCCCAGAAATGTGTAGCACTATCCTGGGAACACAGTGTTTTTCTAACACTCTAAAACAAATTCTATCTAAAATCACTGAATCTGTGTCTCTGAGAAAATTGATTACTATGTGTTTGAGAAGTAGAAATGACCATGACGTTACAGCTTCTGAGAAGTGTCCTTTAACAATTATTATGAATCCTGGACAACTCTTTCATCTTCAGGCATTGATTTAGACTTCAGAAGAGAAGATTTCTAGAACTGAAAAATGGTTTCATTAGTGATTACGATGGGACAGTGGCTATATTCAGACTTAGCTAGGGCTAAGCAATATGTAGTGATTAATCAATAAGTGTTTATAAATGGGAAAGTTGTGACTCCATTGTTACAGCCTCAAACCTTCACAGCTTTAATCTCAAACTGTCTACAATGGATCTCACCCCATTCCTAAGAGGTCCTAAGGGGGCTTGCACAAGCCTGTCTACTGTCCCTGTCCTACTGACCCCATTTATTTGTATTCATTTCCTTTGTTCATGGCCATGTTCATACTTATATCTGCTATCTTGTACATGTTTGACAAATAAATAAGTAAATATTTGATCTCTGTGCAATGATAATTCCTTAAGTGAATCATTTACATTGTATAATTTATTTGCACATAGATCATAAGAACAGCCAAATATACTTCAAGGTTTTTTTTTCAGTATCTTATTTATCTAAGTCTGTGGGATGTGGGGTTTTTGTAAATCAATTTAAATTAATTCATCAAGCTTGGAGTTTTTTTCAAAAAATGTATTTAAATTGTATTTATTTTACTGTACATTTTCTCCAATGTACTTTTCTCTACCAATTGCTACCTATTTTGCAAAGTATTCCCCAAAATATAAAGCATTTTTTGTACATCTTGATGCATTTTTATGTGGGCTGCCCTTAATATGCAAATGTTTAAAACTGGTGATCTGCTTTACAAAATGTGTATTCTGCACGATAGCTAAATTTAATGTTGCGTAATAGACGAATGCAGTTAGATAAATGTATACTAAAAACAATAATAAATTCAAATTCCTGTTTTGATTACTGCTACGCCCTGTCTGTTGAACTCCCTTGCAGATTGTCTGGAAGTTGCAGTTGGTGTACAATGTGGCCATTAGGTTATGAATTGATACACATTATAATTATGATATGCACTGAAAGATCAGCACCAGTTGTTGATTCCTTGCAGAATATTATTCGACTTGCTCAATCAAGCTTTAAAGCTGTGAAGGAAAGAGGACCTGTGTATGTAAAAGCTGCCTTTCCTTGATATGAACCTGCCCAGTTTTCAAAAAAATATAAAGGAGAGGCTCTTTTTTTACATATAAAAAGTTTTTTTAAAATTTTTATTCTCTTACATACGGTTACAGATATACATTCATATAGTTATTATTCTTATTTATCTTCATCACATTTACATATTTATTTTTTCCATATAAAAGGTTAAAATATACATTCTGGGTTGCTTTGCTTACCATCCCATATGTTATCATCAGCTTATTTTTCTTCTTTCCTTAGCTGCCCTGGATGCTCAGCAGACCAAAAAAAAAAAAGCAAATAACAAATACACAAACAC
>JAPKID020007482.1:0-10252 GCA_026931265.2 Tropidonophis doriae | reverse complement strand
GAATCCACACTGTATATCGGACATTAATACAATTGAGAGAATCCAGAAGTATTTCATAAGAAGAGTACTACATTCCTCTGCTCACCCTAGAATACCCTATACCACCAGGCTTGAAATTTTGGGCTTGGAAGACCTAGAACTACGCCGTCTATTGTCGTACTTAAGCGTAGTACATAAAATTATCTGATACAATGTCCTACCAATCAATGACTTCTTCGGTTTCAAACGCAATAATACAAGAGCACACAACAGATACAAACTCAATATAAATCTCTCCAAACATGATTACAGAAAATATGACTTCAGCAACAGAGTGGTCAATGCCTGGAATGCAATACCTGACTCTATTGTTATATCTTCAAAGCCCCAGAGCTTCAACCTTAGGCAGGCTACTGTTGACCTCACCCCATTCCTAAGAGGTCTGTAAAGGTGTGTGTTTGTGTGTGCATAAGTGCACCATCATACCTACCGTCCCTGTCCTACTGTCCTCATTTATTCGTACCCATTTCATTCATACTCATGTTTATTCTTATACCTATTATCTTGTAAATGATTGACAAATCAAATAAATCAAATAAATAAATAAATTCCATCAACAGACACCTTGACCTACAACTAGACTATGAAACCCTGAGAATTCAAATCAACCACACAACCAACCAATGACAACCAACCAATGCCGCCCCGAGTCCCTTTGCGGGGAGATGGGCGCGGGGTATAAATATGAATAAAACTAAACTAAACTAAACTAAACATCACTGACCCTAAACCATCTCACACAACCCCCCAACCAGCACTTCACCTCCCAATAACCCTCACCTGATCTGATCCATCACAATACCCATTAAAAGACCCTGACTTGATGTGACCTGATCCCACAGAAAGTCCTTATAAACAGAACACCAACACTGACATTCCCTAAATTCCACATTACATTGGTAATGAAATGTTCGGAAACCAGTCCTCAAACTTGGAGAATGAACCTCCAACCTTATCCTACACCTGAGCTACAGATATTCGCCACTATCACATTCTTCCCATAACCTTATCCTTCAGTCCACAACAGTGCACCCACTGCCACTATAACTAAGTCTATCCACCTTCCTGCCTGTTGTCTTCTTCTCCTCTTACATTCTTACCTTCTTACATTAGCAGCTTCTCCAGAGTGCCAAAGCTATATTATCCTTCTTATTCCAACACTGTCCAAGATGTGTAAAATCTGTCAGGCTTTATTTCCTGTTACCTCAAAAAGGAAAGCATGCAATAGCAGTGACCTGACACAAAAACCTCAGAGACAGGATAAGGATCAGCAATGGGGAACACACTTTTCACACTGGTATTCAGCCAACTTGAGGATGTGTAGAGAAACTTCAACTCAATGGTGGCAAAGGACTCTTTATCACATGGTTATTGAAAGCCTGTCAGTCCATTCCTTTCCATGTGCATGGTAGGCTTGGTATCACAAGATGTGGTTTTTTTTTAGAACCCAGGGAAGTTTCCAAGCTGCCAGACTAATTCTTCCAAATGTCTGATCATCTTAATGATGTAGTTCATCAATTTATGTTTCCATATGCAGGCTTAGTCTTCCTTACAGGTAAGTGTAAGATCGTTTTAAAGAAAATAAAATCAATGTTGTATTCAAACTGGTGCATATTTCTGTTAGAAAAGCAGCAATTTCACCTTGAAATAATTTTAAAACCTCAAAGGGATGTAATGTAAACCTGCACAATCACTGGCTATCAATTTTCTAATAACATGTAGAATCACTTGTCCCAAAGGTGCTTTTAAAAAGGCAACTGGACTTCCTTGGTTTTTCCCCCCCCTTGAAAATGTTTTACTTCTCATCCAAGAAGCTTCTCCTTGGATGCGAAGCAAGATGTTTTTAAGGGAAAAACAAGAAGAAAGTCCAGTTATCTTTTGAAAAGCACCTGTGGGACAACCATGACCAAGTTGGTTGAAAATCTTTGTGGAGATGTAGAATCTCTTCCTCTATGACTCTTGTATGAATGATTGAAGAAACATGAAGACTGTGATTCAAGGTGTGGCATTCACACTTTCCTCTATGCTATTTTTTTTCAGTGAGTTCTTGTTCAGCAAGTTCCCTATGAATCAGTCGATAGAGGTGGTCAGCAATAGAAATTGAACGATTGAATGGATATCCTCGTAAAAACCAAAATATTTCTCTTTCCCTTTTGTAATCTGTTTTCTGCAGAACCTAAAAAAGAACTGTTGGAAGAAATCTCCTTCTGGGTTTGGCTCTAAGTGGGCAAAAAGACACTGGAAACATGGAGGCTGCTTAGAAAGATGGTTTTTAATGGTGGACAGGACCACATGGCTTGAGGTCCTGGGAAAAAGGTGATCACTTGCTTCCAGGTGTTGAGTGAAGAAGAAGAAGGGCTGAGGGAGGGGCTTGCAGGGTCTTTTATAATTTGTTCAGCCCCACCTACCTTTGGTTGAGTTGTAAGAAATGTATTCTGATTGCCCATCAGACTCACATGGAGCCATGCAGGAGCAACTCTCTAGGCTGAGTCCAGGTTTGGTTGAGTTCTCAGATGCCATGTGGTCAGTAAAGGGCTAATACTAGCATGCCTTGATTCCATCACCCTGGAGCTGATGGGGAGGGGTCTTTGTTATGTGAATAGACTGGCTTGGCCTCTTAATGGCCCATTGACAAAAGGTGGGGTAGGCAGGACGCTGCAGGAATTAAAACATGTTTCTCCCTTTTCACATCCAGGGAAGCATAATATTCTGCCTTTTCAATAGGATATTTCATTTTTCTAGGAGAGGGCTGGGTGATAACTTCCTCCAGAACCTAGAAAAAAAAACACAACTTTGTCCTAGGAGGTGGCAGCTAAGAAGCGACTCCTCCCCACTTCTTGTCCCACAACATATCTCTGCGTTGCCTTGATTTACAGCTATTCCTTTAATGAATTGTTTGAAATTACAACAGCACTGAAAAAGGTGATTTATGTCCGCTTTCCACACTTACGAGTGTTGCCAGTATCCCCGTAGTCTAAGGTGACCAGACATCCCACTTTTGGCAGGACAGTCCCACTTCTCAAGTAGCTGTCCCGCACCCTGCGGCCTCTTCAAAATGTCCCGCTTATTGCCTGGGGCAGCAGCAGGCAGCAAGCAGGCAGCAGGCACTCTGCACATGCTCAGACAGAGGCACGGGCAGGAAGCGGTGGGTTGGCAGGCAGGTGGAAGGGGAGGGCTGGCGAGGGAGGAGCCAGACAGGCAGCAGGCAGCGGAAGAAGAGGAGAGCCAGCTGGAGCCCGTGCGGCCCTGAAGTTTGCATTTGTTTATTTTATTTATTGGAATTTGTGAAACAAAAATGAGAACAAGAATAAGAGAATAAAAATACAAAGACAGGGATGATAGGCACATTAGTGCACTTATGCACGCCCCCTCTACTGACCACTTAAGTATGAATTAAGGACCACAGAAGTCTATTTGCGACTGAAACTGTGAAAATGTATAGGTGAGTCAACTGAATCAGACAGGGCATGCCAGACTTTGACAACTCTATTACAGAAATCATATTTTTTTACAAGTTTGGAATGATTTACATTGAGTTTAAAAGCAGTTGTTCATGCATGTATTATTGTGGTTAAAACAGAAAAAGTCATTTACTGGTAAAACAATCTATATATATAAAAGTCAAGTACCACTCACTCATCACGAAATCTCCAGAACCGTAAAGCCTACAAACTCAAAATTTGGCAAGTATGTTCCACTTGGCTTCTAGGTGCTCGCTAAGAAAGAATTTTTCAAAATGACCATCAGATCATTAGTAGATCTTATACAGTAATTAATACGCTCTGATGCTAAGGAGTTCTACTCCCCCTCCCCACCTGAAAAGAACTCTGTTTCAACTGCCAGTTGCCTCACATTCCGACCACCACTGAGCCAACGGATTGTGAACCAAATTTCTATTGCATAGCCTGATTACATAGTGTCATCGCGAAGCATGGATACCCAGCTAGTACTACATATAATTTTGTACGCAATACCTAGGTCTGACCCTAAGCGACGCAGTTCTAAGTTATCCAAACCGAGAATTTTGAGCCTAGCAGAATAAGAAATTCTATTGTGTACAGATTAGCCTCCTGCTTGGCAAAGCAAGGAATGAGATGTGTGTGTGGGGGGATCGAACTCCCTCCAACCTCTTTGTTTTTAATATTTATTAATGTTTTCAACAGAATAAACATACAAATTTTGAAGATAAGAATAGGGAAAAGTAATAAGAAAGTGGAAAAGAAAAGGGGGGAAATAATAAACTTCTTAACAGCAGTTATACATATATTATAAATATATTTATAATAGTTATTTTTATAACTCCCAGAATTCCCCAGCCAGCCATCTTGAAGTTTCTGGAGTTGAGAGAGCCTGCATCAGAGGAAGTTGACCCTGTCTCAATCTCTCTCTCTCTTTCTCTACCCCCCCTCCCCACCCCTCCTTCCCAACTTCTATAGCCTGTGATCCAGTCTTTCTCAACTTCAGCAACTTCAAGATGGCTGGCTAGGGAATTCTGAGAATTGAAGTCCACACATCTTGAACTTGCTGAAGTAGAAACCCCACCTCCCTGCTCTAATGCCCATTAGGAACACTGCTGGTCACTGCACTTAAAAGTGACATCAACACAAGACACCGCAGATAGTCTCAACATCATGGTTTGTGTGGGCAGGAGGAGGAAAGGAGTACTTAAAGCAGAAAAAGAAAAGCACAGTATGACTTCATGATGAGTCAAGAATCAGGTGAAGCCAACAGTGTCCAATTATGTTCTCTGGGCATAGTTAACAAAGGTTCCTGCTTCAGTTAGAGAGCCATCTGGAAGAGCCCTATTATAGCAGATTATCATTCCTGTGAGGTTTTTTTTTTTTTTTTAAAATAAAAGATTGTGGTCTTTTGTTCATGTTTATGGTCTCCATTTCCTTAAATACATTACAAGAAACAGCAATAAGATGATCTTTCAAATGCATCCAGATATCTTAGTCCAGCTTTGGTGAAGAAACAACTTCACTTGCGTATTATGGTTTTTTAAAAAATGTTTATTTTTTCCCAGTTGAGAAAAAAGAGAATTTGTGCGTTCTTGGAACAGAGGTAGCTCAGAACTTAACTACAAGGTATGAGCCTTATTGGACTAGTCTAGTGCAAATACATTGCAATTAGTTAATTAATTAATTTGCATATTCGTACAGTTCAAAAGCAAACACTAAAAGGCTTGGAATATTTATTAAAGACACACATTTTTCATCCCATCCCTAAATCCAAATAGAGTGGGGTGGGGGGAGTATATTTTTAAGAGAAAGGATGAGATGAATTACTTGAAGAGAGACAAAAATAGAAGAGAAAGCTGAGGGAGAGAAATCTGAGAACAGGAAGTCTTTACGAGAAATTTATACACAGGAGGGGGGAAAATGATGATCAGGAGGATAGTAATGACAAGAAGCATTTTGGGGCCTCCTCCGAACTTCCTTTACACGGGTATTGTCTGTGTGCTGTTGTAAGAAGTCATGAATAGAAGCGTGAAAGGTTGTTTCTTTTCCCCCCTTTCGACTTGCTAGTGAAACAAATCAGTTCAAGTCTCCTCTATAAATACAACTCATTTCCAATGGTTCCAGTTGGTGACTCCTTTTAGGGGGACAAGAAAGAGAGCCACATTCCTTGTTCAATGAACCTACAAAGAATCTTATCCAGCAATAGAATTAAAAGATTAAGGCCCAAGTCACTTGACCTAAGTCGTTAAATGCTCTTCTGAAAGACATAAAGCCTTAGTCCCCAAACTACTTACTCAAGAATAATCTCACCGGATTTTCCAGGTAAGTGATTTGCAGATTGCAACCATAGTAATCGAATCTGGCTTTTCTGCCTGTTCTACAAGGCAGGAGTAAGATGCTGTAGGCCACTTCATTCCTTCATACACATGCAGGTAGTCCTTGACTTACGACCACAGTTGACCCCAAAATTTATGTTGTTAGTTAAGACATTGGTTAAGTGAGTTTTTCCCCATTTTACAACCTTTCTTGCCGCAGTTGTTAAGTGAACCACTGCACTGGTTAAAGTTAGTAATGTTAGCTTGTTCAGTGAACCTGGCATCCCCATTGACTTTGCTTGTCAGAAGGTTGCAAAAGGTGATCACGTGACCTCAGGACACTGCGTCCATCAGTGCAACCGTCGTAAATATGAAACAGTGGCCAAACATCTGAATTTTGATCACGTGGCCATGGGGATGCTGATATGGTCATAAGTGTGCAAAACGATCATAAGTCACTTTTTCCAATGCTGTTGTAACTTTGAACAGTCACCAAACAAACTGTTGTACGTTGAGGACTACCTGTATACATGTGTGCACACACACACACTTCTCTTTCAGGAAGGGTTGTTCACTGTTTCAGTAATTAGGATTCAATGAATGGAATTAAATTATTGCTTGTAATTTACAATCATGCGGAAACTATGATAGAGGATGGTTTTCCTGTTGAAATGTGTTTCCAAACCAGCTGGATTAGACTTAACCTCTGCCTTTTTCAGCTTCCTGTTTCCCACATATCTTTTAAAGGAACTCTTAAACATTTATTTTTTTAAAGCTAAGAGAATTCCAAGGTTATGGTTGTTGTTATTTAAAAAAAAGGCTGGTGGCCATAATAACACTTTGCAAGAATGACTTTGCATTCTCTATACAATTGCTTTAGTTCTGCGTAATAGTCTGTCTATCAATTTCACTGATGATTCCCAAATCTTCTTAGAACAAGACATAGGGGGGGGAAAAATTTCTTCACTGAATTTTTCACAATTGGAACAATCTTTAGCATTATGATATTCCCTAATTTATTCAGTAGTAGGATGTTTGTATATTTGAGTGAAAAATGTCCCAGTTTACATTTGGGGCATTTCCCATTAAAGTGGATTAATTAATGTAGGATTTATTTCAACCCTAACAGAATCTTTAATTTGGCAGCTCTAGAAGACCAATCATCTCCTACTTGAATTTATTTGCAATAGGCCTTGCAGGCATTGCACAAGATTTGCTTTGTAACTGGTCTTTAGAGGTTGCTATTTTAAAGGAACCAAATGTTCCAGATTGCACATTACAGCATGTCCGAAACATTTCCAAATACAATAAAAACAATAGAATTCTCTGATCATCAAACACAATAATGGGAAATACGATTTGAAGGAATAATGTATAATAACATTTACATTAATTTTTAACCTTAGAAGTGACCTGCCTTTTCTGGGTAGCTTTTGTTTTTCTAAACAAGTAGTTTAGTTGCTTGAAAACTAGGACAAGGTAGATATTTAATGATCTGTGGTTATTATTAGAAATGCTTATGTCATTTTTAAAAAAAATTAAAAATGCACTGCTCATTTTATCAATTAAGGTGGAAAACTGAGCAAATTAGGATTTAATTTTTTTAAGGAGGGGGAAACATCATTGGATTGTGTATTTATCACCCAATGTCTGGCTGATCAAAGCTACGCCTAAATAAAAGATTTGTGATTTCTTCATTTAAAGAATAGAGAATCCAAAGGAATTGTTTCCAGTGGAAACAATTCCTTTGGATTCTCTATTTTTTAAATGAAGAAACTAAACAGGAATCTATTATCTCTGGCATTTTTAGATGGAGCATAAGACTGGGTTTTTACAATAGGCTTTATGAGATAGATAGGTGGATTTACATAACATAGGTAAATCCTATTAGCATTAATTAGAAGGGAAGCAATTATTCATCTAAATCCCAGCATCCCAGTGGGAAAAGAAGTTTGCGGAGGAATTCAGAAGCATGACAGTAAGGCTGAGGAATAACTCTCATTATCTCTCATTTGCATTTTAAATGTTTGTGCAGCTGACACTAATTTACACAGACATGTGCTTCAAGAAAAGACAAGTGATTTTGCTTGTACAGAAGGCTGGGTTCTAGCAAAAGCTACTTCGTTTTATTTGTGTTCATGCAATGAGGCTGCTCCTGTGCTTACGTGCTATTTTTTCCTGCCTTTCTGAAGATTAGTAATAGGGAGTCTAATTCAAACAGCCTTAACTAAGCCACTCGGGTTCATTAATGTGAATGCCAGCTAACCTCAAGTTCTCATGACTCCTTATTCACAGTGGGTGGTTTATGGTGTTTGTGGTGGTGTCGTCTGGACTCAAAGCAGCCACCATTTCTGGCTAGCACTAACTGGAATTTGACACATACAACTACCGTATTTTTCAGAGTGTAAGACACACCAAGGTTTTGAAGGGGCAAATTAAAAAAATAGCTTTTGCACTCTGCAAACCTCCCAAAAACGGGCCATTTTATGCAAAAATGGACCCTGTTTTTTTCCCTCCAAAAAAGGGGTATGAATAGCCTTTAGGACACTTGTAGAGTGCTGGGGGTGGGGCAAAAATGAGCAAAAAAAACCATCCATTTTTTGTCCAAAAAACCAGGCATGGGTGGCCTTTAGGAGGCTTATAGAGTGATCCTGGGGGCTGGCGAGGGGGCAAAATTGAGCAAAAAATGCCCCATTGTTTGCTCTTTTCTGCCCTCCCCAGCCCCCAGGAGCACTCTGAAAGCCTCCTAAAAGCTATGCATGGCCATTTTGGTGAAGGGGTGAGGTTTCAGGAGGCAAAAAATGCTGTAGTCAGTGTATAAAATGCACCCAGATTTTCAGCCTCTTTTTTGAGGGAAAAATATGGTAATATGGTTCCAGTTTCTGGTTAATGCTAACCAAAAAAAACGGGGGTTTCCCCAGATTTGTTCCCCATTTTTAGCATAAGAACACTATTGACAATCATTATGAAATTTTGAAGATGGTTTAGATCAGGGTGTCAAACTCAAGGCCCAGTGGCTAGATCTGGCCTGCAAGGTACTTAGATCTGGCCCACGGGACCACCCTGGAAATAGCAAAAGACTGGCTCTCCCGAGCTCCATTTTCACTGGCAGAGGGTTGGAGGAAGCTGTCCCAGCCAAAAACAGAGCTCCTAAGGACCACATGTGGCGCCCTCCCCCCGAGCTCCATTTTTGTTGGCAGAGGGTTGCAGGAGGCTATCACAGCCAAAAATGGAGCTCAGGAGCCTGTTTTCATTGGCCGTGTGCTGGTGCCCCTACAGGCCCCTCCCGACACAAGTGATGTCATGCTGGCTACGCCCACCCTGGCCATCCCCGAGGTCAAACAACCCTGATGCACCCATCAATAACAGATGAGCAGAGTTGGAAGGGACCTTGCAGGTCATCTAGGCCAACCCCCTGGCCAAGCAGGAGACCCTACATCTGCCTCTACCTAGGATCGAACTCACAACCTCCAGTTTGTGAGGTAAGAGCTCCACCTCTAGGCCACAGCAGCAGATTGAGTTTAACACCCCTGGTTTAGATTCATCAGACATGATGAAGTTGCAGCTTAAGGCAGCTTAAGCTTGCTTCTACTGCTTGAGTGCAATTTTCCATGGATTCAGACAGAAAAGTTTAGAAGTTCTTAAGTTTTGGGCAGGCAAACTGCGCAGTACTATGAATTTATCTTCCAACATAAAAAAGAAAGAAAACACCATTGTGGTTTGGTGATTCGAATACCTGCAGTTGACAGCATTTATCCAAGATAAATCACTTTAGAATATGAATGGAAGCCTAAGAAAAATACAGGAGCAGCCAAAATCAAACTTATTGAATTCTGTCAGAGTTTAAGTTAAGCCAATACAATTTTTGTCACAGGCAGCTTGTGCCCAGTTTCTTTTGTTTCACAAAAGGCAGCAATTTAGTTGTGGCCTAAATTGGAAAATTGGTGTGTGAGAGGAGGCCTCTTAACCCTTCCTTGGGATGTCTTTTCTATCCTCTCTTCCCAAATTGCTGCATATAAAAGAAAAGCTGTACATTCCTGTTTATATCTTTAGCTACAAACAATAAGCTTAGGAAAAATATTTAGAAAAGCTCTCGTCTCCATCAAATGTTGTTGTTATTCATTTAATGTTTGACTGCATATCCATTTAGAATTTTGATGCAGGATTGGATCAATGTAAGACAATAAGGCTTCAATTCTTTATGTACTTACTTAGGATTACAGTGAGATTTATTTCTGCGGAGACACATCGTATTTTTCAGAGTATAAGACGCACCTTTTTTCCTCTAAAAAAAAGGCTGAATATCTGGGTGCGTCTTATACATCCAATACAGCATATTTGGCCTCCTGAAACCCCAGCCCCTTCACCAAAATGGCCTGCGCATACCCGTATGGAGGCTTCCAGAGAGCTCCTGGGAGCTAGGGAAGGCAGAAATGA
>JAPKID020007481.1:0-10252 GCA_026931265.2 Tropidonophis doriae | reverse complement strand
AATTCTTAACAAATTGGTTGATTTTAAATTTGGATTTTAGCGCAAGGGTTAAGTTTAATTTGCTTTTAATCTTTGTAGTATTTTTGTATTTTTTTTTAATATTTCCTTGTGCGCCGCCCCGAGTCTCTTGTGGAGAGGGGGCGGGATATAAATGTAATAAACTATAACTATAAACTATAACTTCCCATACACTGAATACTATAAGCAACCCCTATGCAGCCTGGAGTCTAAGATCTTTTTCACCACATAGTGTGTTTCCCCTTCTATCACTACAGGAGGAGGGAGAGTTTGGGCGCACAGTCTTATGCGGTATCCAACTACTGGTTTCAACAAGCTACACTGATATACCGGGTCAATTTTCCCTATAATTCTGGGAGACGGAGTTGAACTTTAACTGGGTTAATTATCTTCACTGTTGGGAATGGGCCTCGAAATTTTGGGCCCAATTTCTTAGTAGGCATTCTTAATCTTAGGTTTTTGGTAGATACAAAATCTTGTCCCCCACACAAAAGGGGGGTTGAAGCGAGAGCTGTTTATCACATTGCTTCTTGTAGGCTTCTGCCGTATCTGCTAGAGCTTTCTTCGTAGTCTCCCATCCTTTCTTTAGCGTGTCCATCCATTCAGTCAGAGACATGGAGGAGGGAGGTTCTCTAGGCAGCTCAGGCATGGGAACAAATTCCCTGCCACTGGTAATCTGGAAACGAGTTAATCCAGTGTTGCTGTGGACTGCATTGTTGTATGCCACTTCGGCAAAGGGTAGCAAGGCCAACGAGTTGTCTTACTGATAGTCCACATAACACCAGATGTATTGTTCCACCATTGCATTGGCCCTCTCTGCTGTGCAGTTCATGCTGAGCTCAGTTCTTGTGTGGACCCAATGGACCTCAGAAACGCTCTCCAGAACTTGCCGGGGAACTGGACTTGGCGGTCTGAAATGATCCTCTTGGGCACCCCATGCAGGCGATAAATGTGTTTCACAAACATTTTTGCTAATTTCTTTGCGGACAGCAACCCTGAGCAAGTGATGAAGTCTGCCTGCTTGGAAACCAAATCAATAACTGTCCACAATACTCTTACGCCCACTGCTGTCTGGGAGTTCAACAATGAAGTCCATTGCGATCTCTTCCTATGGTCAGTTAGGGCTGGGCATTTGTTGTAGTCCAGGGGGTTTCTCCGGCAGTGTTTCATCATTGCACAAGTAGCTTTTTATGTAATCTTCCACCTCCGATTTCATCTTTGGCCACCAAAACTGACCCCTGGCGAGGTGGAGCATTTTTAGGAATCCAAAGTGGTGGCCTTGTTCTACCTCATGACTTAACTGTAGAACTTCCAGCCTCAACCCCACAGGGACGTACAGTTTGGACCCCTTCCAGGCTAATCCATCTTTTATCGTTAGGATATTCTGGTTATTGTTGAGCCACGGGTCTGCTGGGAGCGCCGATTCCATCGCTGTCATCAGCTTTTCCTAGCTTCAGTTGGAAACTTGGGCTGTCTTTTGGTGGGAGGAAGAAAGGATGGGGTGAACAACTTCTCCCTTCTTACTGTCGTACTGCGTTTGTCTTGACAAAACATCCGCCAACAAGTTTTTTGGTTCTTGTTGTATACCTAGGGGTTTAGTCTCTGCTTGCAGGGCTGCAGGTTCTGGGCTCTTGGGTTCAATCATCCCTGGGTGGCCCTTTTGTTCCACTGGTGGTAGCGGCCCAAACGTGATCATCAGTTTCCTACTGCTGTCCTCCCACTTTACTGCAGGCATCCACTTGTCAAGCCATTCAAGCCCCAAGATAATTAATTCTGGCATCTTTGTAGCCAAAATGAATCTGAGAAGCTCATAGTGGTGGCCTACTTGTAACTTTACCAGTTCGGTCATTAGCATGGCTGCCCCCCCCACTTCCCCCCCAAGCATTCCATCTACCTTCTCAACCCGAATGGGACAGGCTAGAGGTCTTTTGCGTAGGCCTAGTTGCTTTACAATTGACATGCTGATTAAGCATCGAGTGTAGCCGGTATCCATGACTGCTTCAATTTCTCCTTCCACCCCCGTTTTTGAGCTTGGCTTGGGAGGCAAAAGGACAGATAGGTGCATTCATCATTGGGTCGTCTTCGGCATTTTCCTCCTCTGAGGCCTCTCTATTTCGTCACCTTAGGTTGGCAATTTGCTTTTTGAGATTGTTGGCCCAGATGACTCTTTTCTGGTGGCATCTGGGGCCTTCTCTTTACCACACTGGTGGTTGGTGTGCACGTTTTTGATATTGGGGCTGAAGCCAGGCACTCTGACGCTCTGTGGCCCAGTTGACAGCAACAGCATTTTATTGCCCCCCCTTCCCCCAGGGACGGAACCCAGTTGCATCCCTAAACTTAGGAACTGCCTCATCACATTGTTCCGCTATCCATCCTGCAGCAAAGAACAATCACCCAGTAGCTGACAAGATGATTGGAGCTTCCCAGACCAACTTGTGTAGCCAAACGTGAGTGAAGTTTCCCCCTCCTCCCCAGCCAGCAGGAAGGAATTTGGCCAACATCTTTCACTAGTCAGCCATTGATATTTGGGCTGCAGCCTGTGAATCAAGCACCACCAGATTGGGCTTTCTTCCCAAGTCATGGATGGAAGAGATGTCCCTGCTTGGCCACCAACATGGAAAATCAATCCAGCCAGCAGAAAGGGGCTTGGGCCCTATCTCCCCCTAGCCAGCTGGGTTGAATCCCCCATGTTGATAGGGGATCAACTTCAGGGTAATGGGTCATTGCTGAGCCTTTGCTGGGCTGAGGAGGGGGAACCTTCACTCATGTTTGGCTGCACAAGTTGGTCTGGGAGGCTCCAATCCTATTGTCGGCTACTGGATGATTGTTCTTGCCCTCTCCAGCTATGTGTAAAACTAGATTTTCCAGCCTTTTCCAGATGCTATAAATCTCCAAATTTCCTCCCCCACAAATTCTTTTGCTTTTTGGAAGATTTTTAAAGAAGCAACTCATCATTGCCTTCTTTTATCAAGGCTCTATGTTAATTCTTCGCTGATATTTTATGCTGACTGGGTCAGGTCAGTGTTGGGAGTCAGCACCCTTCGCCAGCACCCTGTGCCGGGGTTGCTGGTGATTTATTTTAAGTCAGATTTGGGTTAATGTCAGCATTCCAAATATTATCCAAAATTAAATCAGAGTCCAAGGCTTTTTGCTCAAAGTTCCAATTTATTAAGAGAGCCATGTTGGCACATCTGGGAAACCCTGAATCTGAAAGCTTCCTGGGGTTCCCACCCAGTTGAAAGTTCAACCCTTGTCCCCCACACCCACAAGCCCATCCCATGGTCCAGTCTTCCACTGCCACCTGGCATTTCCACCCATCTAGTTCTGGTCAGGGGCAGAGATGCAGAGACAAAGGATGACCTTGGCTTTCTGGAAAGGAATATTTTTATTTTGACAACAACATTCTTCTCCTTACTATTCCCCCTCCCAATTCCGCACTAATGAAACAGCATAGTAAAAGAAGAGAGAGTGTGGCAGGCCAAAGATCCTAAAAGGAACCGGCTGCAGGGCTGAAACTAGCTTTGTAGGGTGTGGGGCACCACATGAGATGCAGGTATGGCAGATGTCATTGAGGCTGTCTTTGAAGCAGTCAATCAGGACATCCTCAGGTCAGGTGGTCAATCAACACAGCAACTCTCAGAATTCCTGGGCGTATGCGGTCACTGACCTTGGGTGATGGTTTTTATCTGAGTCTGAGCTTTGTGCTCCACCCATGGGTCCTCAAACTGTTTGCAAAAGGTTGCCATGAAGTGGTTGTAGTTCTGCAGTTGGGGTGTGGGGGAGAGGTTATCGTGGTGGGAGACCATCCATTCTGTGGCTGTACCCTCGAGAGCCATGCATCTCCATCAGGCTGCCTTTGTCCTCGATTCAGCTGCATGTAGTTCCAAACTTGCATCAGAAGGAACTCCAGTTGCTGTACTTCATTCCCAAGGCTGGTTCCTTTGTGGCCTGGCATTTCCAAGGAGCAGCTCCTGCAGGTGGAGGAGCATGTGCAGCAGCAACTGCTGAGGGTGGCATTGCTGATGCTGTCACTGTCCAGGCAGAGCAGGTACTGTTACCTTGGCACAGCAGCTCTGTCCATGGCTGGACACAGGAGCCTGGGCTCTCCAATTGTTGATTGCCTCTTGCAACAGCTACAGGGCATGGCTCAGTATGGCATCCTGTGGGTCTACATCCCTTCTGTCCCCCTGGCGCCAGTCCCGCCTGTAGGAAGGAACCTCTGTTTCCTCGCATGCAAATTCCTCTGAGGGTTGTTCCTCTGGGTTTTCTTTTCGCCCCACACCCAATAACCATTTGGGCCTGACCGATTCCTCATCGATGTCTAGTTCCTCCAGCCATACCGCTTTGTCTCGGGGCAACACGGTCTGGGAGGGGACCTGCTCACAGCCCTGGTCTCCTCCTGCTTGTTCTCATGGCTGGACATTTAGATGCTCATTCCCTATGGTAGACTGCAGTCTCCGGGTTGACCAATGTTAAGGCTGCCACCGATCAATCCCTAGGAAAGAAAACCCTTGACTCCATAGATTCAGAGAAAAAGTAATTCTCCATAGCGCTGCTTGGAGAGTGCAAGGATGGGTAAATTCAGCCTCGCTGCCCTAGGACTGAGTATCAATTTTTTTGACTATGCCTCCTTTGCCTCCCTGTGGTCAGTTTTAAAATACTCAGTCCGCCCGTAAGGACTATTTTGGGGGAGTTCTTGGCAAATTTGGCACTTAGGCTGAATTTTCATCCTGGAACTCTCCTACTGTTCATTAGATTAGTTTGGTTTTTATTTTCCTTTCTATCTTACTTAGGTTTTAGGTGGATCATCTTAGGTCTCCTTGTCTGGGGTGCTGGTGGAGAGGCTTTTGGCTGCTGGTCGCAAGCAGCTAGGCTTAGAAGCCTCCTGTCCGGCTTGGGCTGGCGGGAGCGGGCAAGCCAGGCTTGTCCCTGTGCGCCCGGCTGCATCTCACCCTCCTTCGGCTTTGCAAGGGCTGCGGAGGCAGCGGGCAGCAGTTTCTTTCCTCCGCCGAGTGCGGCGGGCTCCCTTTTGGTGCGGGTGTCTCCCTGCCCTTCGGGGAATCACGGGCCGTTTGGAAGGCTTCTGGTGGCAGCGCGCATGCGCGTCCGCCATTTTGGGTCTTTTCCCGAAGGCGACGGTTGCGGAGGGCGCGAAACTTTTGCGCTCTTTCTGCAAGTCCCTATCAGCGACTGAGAGGAGTCTGGGCAGCGGCGTGAAGGCGCGGTTGCCATTTTCGGGCTCATTTCATCTGAGACTTGCTCTGGGATAGTCACTCTTGCCGTTTGGTCATCTCCACCTCAGTGCAGATCCCCGCTGGGCTGTGGTTGGTTCGTGTTCGGTTCCCCAGCAGGCCTTATTTCCAGCCGTTTGATCCTTGTCGTTTGGACTTTCACAAGCCTGGGACTGCGGAGCAAGGGGGTCTGGCCCTCATACCAGCCGCAGAGGCGTTTGGATCTGCAAGCGTTCCTGGCCATCGGGGCCTGCTCTGTGCCCTTCCTGCTGCAGGCATTTACAGTTGCTGGACTTGTGAATCTTCCCTCGCCTCCAGATGCCTGAGGAAGGTTTGAACCCTGGCGATGATATGGCAGGCCCTTCAGCCAAGCGCAGCAGGCCTGATCCCTCTTCCATTGGGGGGAAAGGGTCCAAGGGCAGTAAGGGGAAGGCCCCCCTCAAGAAATCTAGGGATAGGGCCCCAGACACTCAGGCTCCCCGTAGACAGGAAGGCCCCAGTGACCGTGGTGGGGATGAGCAGGGTTCCTCCATCGCCCCGGGACAAGGGGTCAGGGACCATCCCTCGCCCCGCAGAGCTGGAGACAGGGCCGAGGCTTCGCCTCCTGATGACAGGTCCTTGGACCACAGTGAGGGGGAATCTAGGGAAGGGTCTCCAGCTGCTTCCTTTGGGTACCCTGACTCTCCCAGCTCCTCGATTAGGGAGGATTTTGGTGGGCCCCTTGAAAGGGAGCAGGAGGTTCTTCCCTCTGCCCAAGGGGCTCGGGCCTACTTAAGGAACTCTTCCAGGGGTGACCCATCCACCAGCAGGCCTTCGGTTCTGTCGGTGGAAATCTCGCCCAGGGGATTGAGGAGGGCAGGCGCCAGAGGGAAGGTGCAGATTGGAAGGTCCACTCTTACCCGGCGGTGGCCAGGGACAGCTGTAGGGCCTCCACTGCCTCCTCAGTTACCACTGAGGCATCCACCTGGGAGGAGGATCGCCCGGATGGGTATCAACTCTCAGAGGATGAGGATTTACCCCCGGAAAAGCTGACCTTTAAGGGCTTATCCAAGCCCTCGTTGTTCAAATCCATATTGCACAAGGCCAGGGCGGCCACTGATCTGGCTCCGCCCAAGTCCATGGACCCAGCCTCACAGTCCCCTCCAGACGACCACAAGGCCGGGCTGTTTCAGGAGACGGCTCCGGAACCTGAGCTCATTCCGGTTCCGGACCTCTTCATGAATGTGGTCCAGCGCCAGTGGGCGCAGCCTGGGACCCTGGCTACTTCCAGTGGGGGCGACAAGGAGTTGTATGCCTTGGAGTCCAAGCTAGAGGACATCCTAAAATTACCGGAGGTGGAAGCCCCCGTGGTTTCCCTTACTTCTACCTCAAATCTTCCGGCTGAATTGTTGGAGGGACTTAAGGCAGAGGAGAAGAGGGCGGAGAAGGCAGGTCACAAGATGCACCAGGCAGTTGCCTGGGCGATTAAGACTGCCACTTCAGCCTCTTTCTTCACCAGGGCCTCCTTGCTGTGGCTGAGGCAGCTCAGGGCTGATCCCCCTGCTGATGACTCCCGTTTATGTCACGATCTCACTAAGATCATCACGGCAGTGGAGTATGCGGAGGACGCTTCGTTACACGCAGCTAAGTTCGCGTCCCGTGCTTTAGCTTCCAACGTCACTTTACACCGCCTGCTTTGGCTCCACCATTGGCAGGCGGACATGAAGGTGAAGTGGAAGCTTGCTTCTGCCCCTGGCTCTGTTTGGGGATTCCTTGGATAAGTTTCTGATTGAAACCAAGGATAAGAGAAAGGTACTCCCAGCCACTCTTAAAAAGCAGAACAGGAAGGGATCGCAGTTTTTCAGAAAATGCTCCTTTCGGCCCTCTGATAGCAACCAGCCGTCCATGTCTGATTCTTATAACAGATCGTATCCCCAGTCCTCTGAGAGAAATCAGGACAGGTAGGACTTCGGCTCCCGGAATAGGCAGCAGCAGGGTTCCTTCAGGAAGCCCTTTCGTGGCGGGTCCAACTCCTGTCATTTCAAACGTGGGAAGTCACGGCCTTGCCCTTCCTTCCATCGGGGGCCGCCTGCAAATTTATGCAGACCGTTGGGAGGAGATAACCACGGATGCGTGGATACGCAGTACTGTGAGAAACGGCCTACGCCTAGAATATCTGTCCCTTCGTCCGCAGACTTTTGTCCGCTGCCCCGTGTCCAGAACCCACCAGAAACAGGCCCTTATGCTGGCAGAAATCCATCATCTGCTCGACATACACGCCCTAGGGGACAGTTCCCCCGGGTCAGAAGGGGAGGGGTTTTTACTCCATTCTCTTCCTGGTCCCCAAAAGCTCGGGTGGGGTCAGGGCTATTTTGGACTTGAAACGCTTGAACTTTCATCTGGTTTACAAATGTTTTAAGATGCAGTCTCTACAATCGATCCTGGACTGCGTAAGACAAGACGACCTGCTCACCAGCATAGACCTGAAGGAGGCTTACCTTCACATTCCCATACATCCCGTGCACCGCAAGTATCTACGACTGTGTTTCAACAGCATGCACTACCAGTACCTGGCTCTTCCTTTTGGTCTGTTGGCGGCCCCAAAGACATTCACGAAGATTCTGGCGGCCATAGCAGTTCATCTTTGGGCTCGTACTGTGCGGCTGGCTTGTTATCTAGACGACATTATTATCCTGTCGTCCACCCATCAGTAGGCCATGAGAGACGTCCGCATCACTGTGAGCACTCTGCAGGGAACGGGTTCACGATCAACCGGGGGAAGAGCCACCTGACACCCACCACCCGCTTGCAGCACCTAGGGGCGGTCATAGACTCCCGGTCGTGCCATGTGTTCCTGTCCCCGGAGCGCCTGAAGTCCCTACAGTCCAGGATTCAGGTCTGTCTCCGCCGGGCCATGATCCCGATTGTCCAGCTGTCCCAGTTGCTGGGTGTGATGATTTCCTGCATCAGGATAGTTCCCTGGGTGAGACTTCATGCCAGGGAGCTACAATGGTTCCTGCTCCCGATGCAGAGGGTCAAAACGAGCAACTCACAGCAGCGTGTTCTTCTTCCACAGTCGGTCCGTCGGTCGTTCCGGTGGTGGCTCTCCCCATCCGTCAGCCAGGGGTCCTTCTTCAAGGAGCCACAGCGCATCACAGTCACATCAGATGCCAGCCTCTAGGGCTGGGGTGCACATTGCCTGGGCCAACTGACTCAGGGGACGTGGTACTCCTCGGAGGCAGCCCACAATATCAACTGGCTGGAGTTGAGGGCGGCCAGACTGGCCCTTCGCAGGTTTGTGCCTCTCTTGGTGGGGCAAGATGTGCTCTTGCTGAAGGACAACGTGGCAACAAAGGCCCACGTCAACCGCCAGGGGGGTACTCGCTCCAAGAGACTCATGGCGGAGGCGGAGACCTGGGACTATGGGAGGAACGTCATCTGAAGTCCATCAGGGCCGACCACATCTCTGGCGTCAGCAATGTGGAGGCAGACTGGCTGAGTTGCCAGGTGATAGACAACTCGGAGTGGCAGCTGCACCCCACTTTGTTCCAGTGGATGGTTCGGTGGTTCGGCCTGCCCCTGGTCGACCTGTTTGCCACGTGAGACAATGCTCAGCTGCCACAGTTTTCCCGCTACCTCTCCCCCCATGTGGAGGGGACAGACGCTCTGAGGTGCCCGTGGCCTCAGGGTTTCATGTATGCGTTCCCCCCCTTGCTGCTCATTCCGCAGGTCATCGCCAAGATCCTGGGGGAGGGGGCGGAGATTCTCCTGGTTGCTCCTTATTGGCCCAGGAGGTCGTGGTTTGCAGACCTTGTCAGCCTGTCCGTGGAACTTCCTTGGAGAATCCCTCAGAAGCAGATCTCCCTTTGCCAGGGGGCCATTTACCATCCGGACCCCCAGTGGCTGCAACTAGCCGTTTGGCACTTGAAGGGGAGCTCCTGAGGAGGCAGAACCTGTCTGACAAGGTCATAGAGACTATCCAGGCGTCCAGATGGCCGGCCACGAACCGTATTTATGAGGCTACGTAGCAGGCCTTTTCTGCCTGGTGTGGGGCCAGGGACATTATAGAGATGTCAGCATCAGTTCCACAGCTACTTAATTTCCTACAGGAAGGGTTGGACAAGGGGTTGGCACACAATACCCTCCGACGTCAGGTAGTGGCCTTATCTACTATCTTGGCGGCTGGGTCTCAGCAGTCCCTGAGTAAGCATCCCCAGGTCAGGAGTTTTCTAAAGGGCGCAGCCAACATCCGCCCTCCTACCGTTCACAGATACCCTTCCTGGAATTTGCCCTTTGTTCTGAGAGCCTTGACTTCTGTGCCCTTTGAACCTTTACACACGGTCTCACATTTTCACAGGGCTCAAGAAATTATTCTCCCTAATTTTTGTCCGGATCTTAGGCATCCGAGGGAATGCTCTTGGCATAAGTTGGAACTTAGGCGTGCCATACGCATTTATGTCAAGAGGACTAAGGATTTGAGGTGTTCTGAATCCGTTTTTGTGATGTTTCAACCTGGGTTGCTCGGCCGCAAGGTCTCGTCCTCAACTATCAGCAGGTGGTTGTGGGCCTGCATCAAGATGGCCTACGAACACCAAGGCAGGCCGGTTCCGGGCAGGGTGTTAGCTCATTCCACCAGGAGTGCTGCTACCACAGCTGCGTGGGCGACCCAGGCCTCTATCTTGGACATTTGCAGGGCAGTGACGTGGGCTTCCCCCACTGCCTTCATCAAACATTACAAGATTGTCTCCTTTGCCTCAGCCGAGGCCTCCTTCGGAAGAAGGGTGTTACAGCAAGTTGCCTCGGCTCCTGTCGTACCTGGTACTGATTCTTCCCACCCTGGGACACAGTAGCTTGGGTATGTCTCATCCTTGGACTCTCCAAGCAGCGCTGTGGAGAACGACCATTGTCTTAACCTGAACGGTCCTTCTCGTAGCGCTGCGGGAGAGTCCAAGACCCGCCCAGGGTTTGTTTGTGGTCTTTTATGTTTACCTTTCTTGTTCCTCTAGATTGGGCGTCCTGATCAT
>JAPKID020007480.1:0-10253 GCA_026931265.2 Tropidonophis doriae | reverse complement strand
CCTTCCTTCCTTCCTTCCTTCCTTCCTTCCTTCCTTCCTTCCTTCCTTCCTTCCTTCTATACTATACTAATAAAGGAGAATATTTGTAGGTCAGGGTTAACATGAGGAATCCGTGATGCTCTCTGGGCTTGCTTGTTTTCTTGCAGACATTTTATTACCCAAACTACCAAGATGGGTTGCTTCCGGTTTGATCCAGATTGGACAAACCAGTAGTGGTGGTGCTGTGAAGCTCTGCCCACCCACCCAGATGCTTCTGTACATACATGTCCGCACGAATGAACCAATATTAAAAAAATTGGAAACCCACCACTGCCAAACTAGATAACATCATCAATGCGAGTGATATATACTGAATGGTAGCATAGCAATTTCGGTTTGCTTCTACTCCAATTGAAGTAAAGTAATTACTTAAGTTAATTTAAATGTATACTTAATTATGTATACTTAAAATATACACTTAAAATTAAGTGAATGTAGTGTTTGAAAAGAAAAGATCTGCATGAAGTTCAGCATGCCATAAAGTTCCAGTTATTATAGAGAGTAGCTATTGGATTCTGGTTATGCTGGATTATAAAAATGGCAGAATCCATGTAAATATTATCCCCAATAAGGGTTATCAATGGGACTAGTGATAGGATACATATTCTAAGCAATGAAACTGATGGATCAGTATTTTTCTATATGACATGGAGCTTTGATGCATATGTGAACATGCAAAATATCTGAAGAGGCACAACTCACTACTCAAGAGTGCCCATAAACTGTTCCTCATCAAACTGGGATACATAAGGCTCAGGCCTGCACCCTGAACTCTTCAACATTTCAAATAACAAATTGGATGCAGTGTTGGAGGCAGTACTTATCATATTTGCAGCTGATATAAAATTGGATGCAGTCGGTAATACACTGTACGCTAGGAGGAAATAAAATTCAAAATAATCTTGAGAGGTTGGAGAAATGAGATGAAAATAGCAGAATAAAATTTAGAGGCTGAATGAAAAGTACTTCACTTATGAATCAGAAATTGCTGCACAGGTACAGAATTGAAGACCCTTGGCTTAGTTATAGTACCTGTAAAAAAGATTGTGGATAGTAATTGATTGTAGATGTAACCAGAATCTGCAATAGGATGTAGAAGATGCAAAAAAAGCTAGTTAGTTTTTGGATTTCATTAACAATATACTTTCTAAGCAACAAAATAATTCCACTTTATTTTGCATTCAATATTTTGTGCATTCGGTGTCCAGTCTCAGGCACCAGCCTTTAAGAAAGGTTGAGACAAATTGGAATAAGAGAAAAGCAATAAGAATGATAGAGGACTAAAAACTAAAGAGATTTTGAACAAATGGGGATATTTCAACTTGAGAAAATTGGAGAAAGAAACATACAGTATGATAACAGTCTTCAGGTTATATAGAAGACAAGGGCTTGTTTGATATAGCTCCAGAGTGCTGGACATAGACTAGTGGATTTAAATTGCAAATTCCAATTGAATGTTACAAGAAACTTCCTAATTGGTAAGAACAATATGACACTTGGCTAATTGTCCAGTGAACTGATTAGCCTTCACTCACTAAATATGATCAAACAGAAGTTGGATAACAATGCCTGGGGATGATTTTTTGCATTTAATAAGAGGTTAGACTCAGTAGTTTAAATAGCCCTTAAATTTGTGTTCTTCTAAACTTGTGATCATTCCCATATTTTCAATTTCAAGTGGTAACCAACAGTAAAGTTATTATAAATTATGATGGTTCAGAGATGGTGCCAATTCATTGCCTTCACGAATGTTACTGTTGTTATTATGTTCTTTACCCTGACTAGGGACTACAAGGTCATTAAAAAAAATAGCATTGTGTGTTAGCTACAAGTTAGCTAGCATTTTAAGCTGCCTTTGTCTACTCTTTTTCTAATGATGTCTCCTTTATTAATAACTTGCACTTTCTGAAGCTCTCTGCCAGTTTTCAGTACTACTAGCAGTAGACCAGTAGACCAGCATCTACTGTGAATGGACTGTTTGAACATTGGGTCTCTTCTGATCATATTGGAAGAAAGATCTTATCATTTACCTTCCCACACTCCAGTTCCACTTTCTAGACACCCCATTTGCAAGTTGTCTGCAATGGTGGGAGATAGAGAGCAAGTTGGAGTTGGTGCACATTGATTTCACTACTCTGGGCAACCTCTGGTGCTGTAATCTTCAGGCTGAGGCTTAGGTGCTAACCAAATAGTGTTACCTGGAAGAATTTTTGTCCTTTTCTAGTTGGACTATCATTCCTTCTCATTGAGTTTTTTATGGCTTCTGGTTGCTGACCTTTCTGTTACTATCTTTAATTCCTGGACATTCCGGCTAGCTGTGCTCCTCTCATTGTTGTTCTCAATTATCTCTAGCTTCTCTGCTATCCAAACCTTCAATTGATCCACCACAGAACCAGCTCAATTAGCCAACTTACTATCCACCCTTTAGAACCCCAGCTGCTGTTTCGCCACTGACTTTACTAAACTCTTCTTGTGCTTGCTGCTCTGTCCCTCCTACTAACCTGTCCTGACACATGTATACTGACATCCTGGAATAGTGGTAGAGTTGTGGAGAGAGACAAAATGCATTTTTTGTATCACTTTTCATCCACCCTAATTTCACAGTCAGTTTTCCTCACTCTCTCACCAGCTCATCGATCTTCTTTCCAAACAATGGGTTAGGCAACCTTTTCTCTTAATTAAGAGGTTTTGTGTCTTGGAGCAACACAATTTATAATCAGGTAAGGAGGCACAATATTCTTTGGCTGAAATTTTGTGTTCCCTCAAAATCTCAGCTAATACAGAAATCCTTTCTGAAGTTTCAAATAGCATGCCCCAAAGGTGCTTTTTCCAAAAGCCAACTGGACTTTCTTTAGTTTATGGGGGGAGGGGAGGGAGAAACCAAAAAAGTGCAACTGTCTTTTAGAAAAAGCATCTTTGGGACAATCATGACCTGGATGATTGAGAATTGTGGATTGAGAATCCACAGAGATACTTCAAGCAGCATGGTGAAAAGTAGGGAGAGATTCAGGTCATGCAATAGGTTTCTCCAATTGTTGGAACTGCCAGTTATTCGAAGTAGGAGGGGATCACACTGCTTTCAAAACTGGAGTGCTGTTTTGAAGGGGTATTTTTACACAAACCTTACACAAACCTTAAGCTTCCCTTAAAGTTTTTTGCAGTCCAATTTCTCATAATAAGTATCATAACAAATCATAATAAATGGATAGTCATCTGTGGTCATACCACTAGCAGCTGATAACCCCAAAGAATAACATGAAGTTCCATAAGGTATGGTACTCTGGGGTAAATAATGAGTCTTGAAAATTATAAGAGGATATTCCTGCTTTCAGTTATATGAGTTAATTAAAATGTAACCTCTTTAAAATGCTCTTCCCCACTTTTATGTTTTTGTTTTTAAAGCTGGACTGAGTTGCTCAAACTTCCTCTCACACAAAGTCTTTTTGTATAAATGCAAGCAACTCTGTTTGTTTGGAGGACTTTTTTTCCCTTTCTGGAAATATACAAGGTTATTTTTCAAGTTTACATCTTCCATTTCCTTGTAATTGCCCTTCAGTTCGGATTGCCTAAATTATTTCAATGTTTTAATAACCTGAATCAGTTTTGTATTCACATAGACTTAGTTCTTTAATCGATTTATTGTGCACAAAGATGAAACCTAAAATTAATTCAGTACCTAGTCTGGATAGAATTTAAATTCAATTTAGTCCTTGATCTGATTTTGCTTTTACTTTGAATTATGTTTTTTGTGTAGCCTTACTGAGATAAATTTTGATGACTAATGAAGCCACACAGTCCAATAAATCCAATATAATTGATGAAAATAGAAGCTGTAGAAGAAACATTAGGTAGTGGTGTTTTAATTTCAGAAAACATCCCTCCCAAATTATGTAAATAGATAGATAGCATGCTGGATTTAGATAACAATGGCTCTTAGTAAACTTACAGCCCGAAGAAGACCTAGGTACCAGCAGAACTTTTTTGTTTTTAATAATTAGCTTTCTTTAGAAAAAACCTAGCTTGCACTGAAAAATGAACACATACAGATATTATGAAGAAAAAGAGCTTGATGAAACATAAGGTTCCCTTAATATGTGAGACTACAAAATAGATATGCAGGTTCAAATTGCTGCTTCTGAATTATCTTGGGCCTATAATTATTCCTCACTCTACTTGCAAACTCATACATTTTGAAAAATGTTTTTAATCCTGCTTGGATTTGGTGTTTTGGTTGGTGACTTTGCCAGACTTTCATTTATTGGAGCTTGTCGAGGGGGTATTTTCAGGTAAATTGAGTACAAAAAGACTTAGAGGAACGACATCAGGCACTGGTGGTGTTTAGATAGAGCCCTTCAATTCTTTGTGCATGTAGACTAGCATAGCATAGCATAGCATAGCATAGCATAGCATAGCATAGCACAGCACAGCACAGCACAGCACAGCACAGCACAGCAATGCAATGCAATGCAATGCAATGCAATGCAATGCAATGCAATGCAATGCAATGCAATGCAATGCAATACAATGATACAATGCAATATAAAACAAAGGTGCTGACAGGAGCTGCAGGTTAAAGTGGCTCAAATTTGAATCTGACATGATTTTCATCAGATGGGAAAATATGAAACGGTTTAAACTGATTAAATTGGCAGCTAAATATAATGAAAGCCAGTTGTGGCTCTTTAAGGAATTAAAAAAAAGAAAGAAAATTGAATATGTGGACATTACTGACTGATCTTTATGTTGAATTCCTTTCTCATGAAACAAAGTGTTAAAACAATTTCCAGTTCTCTTAGGCTTCCACAAGGCAGTTTCAGGTTTCTAATTATTAAAGAAAATTTAAGATTTTTTTCTCCCTTTTTTTCTCTTGCTTGATTAATAAACCTTCCAGTTTATAGAAAGGATTTTCACAACGATCTGCGATCCACATTTGGATGTACTGAAGTTCAGCTTTCATCAACAACAATAAATAATTGAATGTATTTTAAAAGAACATGCTGCTATTAAGTTCTACAAATTCCACAGTCGTTAGACTTACAGGAGGTTGCGATGAATCACGACACAGACAGGGAAAGAATGAGACTTTCTGCTTTCTTTAAAGATGCCTTTTGCTGAAAATATGAATGCCACTATGAAGCAGTCAAAAGATTTTTTTTATATATTCTATAAATATTTGAATAATATTTTCCAGACCAAATCATCTTGGAAATAGTCTATCTAGATGAAACATAGAATAATTTACGTTGGATATAAAAGGATGACTTCATAGGATAATTTACCAGCAGAATGTAGAACATTAGGTTACATGGAAATACATTTGCAAAAAACCTAATGTACCATCATGTGTGACATCATGTGTTGCATTCCCCACAAACTAAGTCATGGTGGCGCAGTGGTTAGAGCGCATACTACAGGCTACTTCTGCTGATCCCCAACTGCCAGCAGTTTGGCAGATTGAATCTCACCATTTTCAAGGTTGACTCAGCCTTCCATCCTTCCAAGGTGGGTGGTATGAGGACCCAGATTGTTGGGGGCAATATGCTGACGCTATAAATTGCTTAGAGAGGGCTATAAAGCACTGTAAAATTGTATATAAGTCTAAGTGCTATTGCTATTGCTTTTGTTATAGTCATTTGATGGGCCCCAAATGCTACCGTTCCAATCAGATCTTACATAGATTCTACAATATATTAAATCAGCCAGAAGTTGCAATTTTATAGATGCAGAGTTTCTGACGCTGTCCCTGGGAAGCCCCATAACTGCTTCTGCCACAAATGGACTTGTAAAGCTTCATTATATTGCTACATTCTCTTTGGTCAGATAGAAGTAAATGCGGTTAGATTCATAGCACGGGCAGCCAAGGGTCAGACTCACAGCCTATAATAAGTGTCTGAAAGTTGTGCTGCCAAGGATTAGAGATTAATTTTGTAAGGAGAAGTATGGCTTTTTAAATTAATGTATATATACAACAATGTCTTAACTTATTGGATTGGGATTTAAAACTGTGCCATTTTGGATTGGCTTATGGACATCAGAGTTAACTCACTATTGACCCAGTTGCACATATTGTGTACACAGGGTTCATTCACAACAACTCATAAATGGCAAGGTTGATTTACTAAAGTAAGCCAAATTCTAATCAAGCGCATTATATTTAACTTAAACATTGCAATTTGTATACAGTGATTTATAGCATTGTTTTATGACTTAACCTCATTTTGGAGTGCAATTCAAATACAGTAGTATTTGAAGCAGTAAGCAATTTAGTGCTATAAAGGGAGAATACAGTCTAAGACAGTGATGCTCAAAAAGGAACACGTGTGCATGTGCTGGAGCACTGTAAACTCAAAGTCCATCTGGTCAGTGCCTGCATGCCTGTTTTTGGGGCATTTTTTGAGCTGTTTTCAGGCCATTTTTGAAAATGGCCCAAAAAATGGCCTGAAAACTGCCCCAAAATGGCCTGTTTTTAAAACCAGAAGAGCAGCTGGCAACATCACAAGTGCCCACAGAAAGCACTTTGCATGCCACCTCTGGCACGCATGCCATAGGTTCCCCATCACAGGTCTAAGAAAAGCAGCCTGAGACATGCAGGAAACAGTGCTGATAGTTTGCCATTGTGTTCTGCCATCTTAAACATCACACTCATTCATACTGCAACATAAACCAGGATTTTTTTAAAAAAATAAACTGGTGAATGCAGCAAACTGTGCAGTCTTTTTATATAAAAAAAATCCTCTGCAGTGCAACCAAAAAAAAGGAGAAATTAATGGGCAATTTAGCTAAGAAATACAATTTATATGGGTTTTAAACAAACAATTTGTGGGTTGTTTACTACCATGTTCTCATTTTTGTTGCAGTTTCAATCTATAAACATATCAATAACATTTTCAATTGATTTATAGATGTAAATGTATAATGTACCTGAACCCATTGGGTTAGATCTTAATCTTAATGCCACTATCAGATTGGTTCATCCAATCTTGTTATGACTTTTGACCAAGGTTCTTTTCCCTTTCTCATCAGCAGTATGGTTAGCCTACACTTTTCTGAAAGGAAAGTGTGCAGGGAAGTCAAAATTGCTGAGTGATATTACGGATAGTCTAGCTGCTTATAGAAACACTAGTTATTTGGGGTTATTTCTCCTTCAGAATGCTCTGCCCATTTATGTAATGTGGTGATGTACCTATCTGGAAATCTGAATCTCGACTTGCAATTAAATTTAGTTTCCCAAAAATGCTTATTGTTTCTCTATACGTTCACATTTAAACTTTCTTTAAGGAACTTCAGGAAACATATATATCTTTCATCTTCATAACAAGCCTCTAAACTAGGTTAGGCTGAGATATAGTGATTATCAAATAGTCATCCAGTGATGGTCATGGTACAGACATATCTACCATCTCAGGAATGAATAATGCTATGTTAAACCTTATTGTTGTTTTTGTTGCGAAGTCATGTCCGACCTATCACAACCCCATGGACAATGTTCCTCCAGGCCTTCCTGTCCTCTCCCATACAAGATTACGCTACTGCTTCGGTAACTCCATTCTCTGTCATCCCCTTCTTCTTTTGCCCTCAATCATTCCCAGCATTAGACTCTTATCCAGTGACTCCTTCCTTCTCATTAGGTGGCCAAAGTATTTAAGTTTCATCTTCAGCATCTGGCATTCTAAAGAGGGTCAGGGTTGACCTCCTCTGGGACCAGTTTGATTGCCTTGTAGTCCAGTGGACTTGCAAGAGTCTTCTCCAGCACCATAGTTCAAAGGCCCCAATTCTTTGGCACTCAGCCTTTTTTATCATCCAAACTTCACAGCCATACATGGCAACTGGAAAAACCATAGCCTTGACTATACACACTTTTGTTGGCAGGGTGATATCTCTACTTCCTAGTATGCTGCTTAGATTTGCCATAGCTTTCCTCCCCAGGGCCAAGTGTCTTTTAATTTCTTGGCTGCAGTCCTATATGATATATGCAGTCCTATATGATATAACTATATGATAATTATTAATATCTCAGAATAACAATGTTTCCAAAGAAGAATATAAGGCATTCTAAAAATGGTAACTACATATTGAATAAATATTCTTTGGCAAGCTTCTGGATTCCTTCCAATTGGAGCATTGTGATCATGACCTTGGGAAAATGGAGGAAAGCATTAAACTGATCAGGTTTCTGGGATAATCTTAGTCTGATTGCTTCCCTCTCCCTTCAGGCATCTTTCCCACAGAGTAATTGGTAGCAGTTTTCTATTGAAGGGGAATTAAAAATACGTACAACATACTGGTATCTGAATCCCCAAAGGACTTTGTTCTTAAAAAAAAAACCCAGAATATTGCTGTGCTCTACAGCAGCCTGCTTTGGGAGTGGAAAAGCAGAATTTATAAGTGGTAGGTAGGACAACAAAATGGGAGGAGGATGTTATGTAACACTAATCACAACCATTATGGTAATCCATTTTATACAAACAAATTATAGATAACTGGTTAGATCTTGTGTTCATAATTAGTTAAATTGCAAGTCTTGCTTTTTAAACCAAGTGGCATTTATAGAATTTGTTCTGTTGAGCTACTGGTTTTGAAGCAAACATCTGAATTTTTTTGAAACAGGGGTTTGTTATTACCATTTCCACACACAGCTATATCACTGCAGATGCTTAGCTGGCATGAAAATTAAAGTTGATGCTCTGCTTAGCGCTAAATTGAGAAATAATGCCCAAAGCGGGTTTTTTTAATAGCAAAACATCAGCAAGCATAAAGCTGATGAGGTAGTTGATGAACAAATTAATTCATTTTAAGGAATCTTTTCCATTTTTTTCTGCCTTTCCTACAGATTAATGCAAACAGAACCACAAGCTTTCATCAAAATCTCTAAGGAGCCTTAGGACACGTTTCTCTTTTCATTTCTCAATGGTTAGAAGACTGGAAACCAGAAATTTTATGTCCCACATTCTAGGGATTCCTTATGACTCTCTGGCTTCTATCTGCTTTTACCTGCTTATTACATTCTTCCTTATTCTCAAATTGTCATCAAACTTTATGTATGGGAATCAGACAAATGCAATATCTTGTTTCTGGGTTTGTTCAGTAACCTACTTTGAAAGATATACCTGTAATCTAATTGGGATACCTTCTTTTGACAATCCTTGTTTCATCCAACTGACTTTTAGTAAGGATAAAGTAATCTCATAATATCTTCCATTTGGTTGTAGAAAATATGCTTGGTTATAGTTGGCTCCTCATGCATGGATGCCGAACTTGTTTCTAATATTATGATTCCAAGTATATCTTTGGATAGCTCCACTAAGTAATAATTATTTCAATGTCAGAAAGGTCATAAAGTGCATGAGAAAGAAAATCATATTCAGGCAACCATGTAAAACAGACTCTGCCAATAAAAGTTGCTATCTAATTATGATAATGATGATTAAAAATAAAATTGAAACCAGAGCTTGAAGTGTCAGTTAAGAACATGTTCAGGTATTGAAACACAGTACCTGGAAAATTGTTCCTTTTATTTCTATAATTTTTGGAACTTTCTATGAGAATCAGCATTACTAGGCTAGCCATAAAAGTAAAAACTTTGGAAGATATTGTCCTTGAAAGTTTTGCACAATGACACCTTCTATTTTATTATTCTTACATAATTAGATCTAAAAAGAAACAAGGGCATGCATCCTCTCTAACATTTTTAAAAGTTCAGGATCTCATTTGGGTCAGGACTAGAAGTTTAGTCTTTTTGGACTCATGCTGAATCCCATCTTCAGGGACCAGGATGGCTGCTTTGTATAGCCCAAAGCCCACATCCTGGTATGAGAGATGGGATTCATGCTTAGGGCTATTCTTTGCAAAGTACCTGGTTGTATGATACTTTTAGTTGTTGATTGGGGTGTTAACCAGTTATGAAGTCATTGGCTGTTGTTTCCTTATGCTGCTAATTCTGCAACTCCTAAGTACATTGTTCGACAAGGAGTCCATTTCCCAAGCTTCAATCATTTCTCTGGCTTGGCTAACAATTTTGGTAGGTGCAATATTCAGTGTATGTCCTTGTCCATTGCAATGTGAGGATAAAAATGAGTTCAGATCTTCTTATCTGACTGCTCATTTGTATTATTGTAATCATGGTATCCTACTGCACCAACTGGGGAGGTTGGGATTGGGGGGCACTGTTTTACAGTGGTTCTCCTCCTACCTCTCCGGTCGGTCGCAGTTTGTAC
>JAPKID020007479.1:0-10254 GCA_026931265.2 Tropidonophis doriae | reverse complement strand
ATTTGTGTTCGTGTGCGCTTTGATGGAGAAATTTTGAAGAAAGTAGGTATTTTGTTTTCTTAAAAATAGCAAAAATTATAGTATGTTTTGCAAAACATAAATGACATTTTCTATATCTGCTTTCTCATTTGTAATCAACTCGTAATTGACTTTTGTGTGATTTTTCTGGATTTAATCTTTCTGAAATAGCACAGTTGATAGTATTCACCAGTTTATAATGATACACAATTTTTTTGAATACATGATTTTCTACTTTTATGAATTGTTTCCCCCCATTTGCATGAGCTACTTATATGAACACCTGCAAGGGTTTTTTTGTGAACAGTGGATATTCTAGATGTTCATTTTGAACATACTTTCTCTCATGGCCTTTTGGGAGAAAATTGTTCTAGTAAAGAACATTGTGACTTCTATTGCAACAGAAATATTAATAAAGCTTTATTAATCAGATGATAGTGGATAATGAATGCTAAATCCCACTCAATAAAAGGTAATAGTGAAAAATGTTTGCATTTTCTATGAATTGACCAGATGAATTGCTGTATTATTGCTGTATTATTGCACTGATGGCAAGTTAGTATTTTCAACTAGCCACAAACCTATACCTTCTTAAGCATAATTCCTGTTAAGTAAAATGGGCTATGCTTCAAAATGAAGTTTAATGGGTATTTTCTGAGATTGAAAACATTCTTTTGAAATATATATAAAGTTCTAACAGTACTGTTTTTGCAGTTTTTTTGACACACACACACACACACACACACACACACACACACACACACACACAATATCTTACTGCTCCTTGTTTAATTACTTTCATTGATCCTTTCACGAAATAGAAACAAGCAACAGGTAAGAATATAACAATGTAACATTTGGAAACTCCTGACATTTAACCTGAAAATACTTTAGGTTTAAGTTTTTTTTAATGTTATCGTTCAAGGTTTATAAATTTAATAAATTATTATTATTAAGCATTTTTGAAGAAAAAAAATCCATATAAAATGGAATGAAATTAACTTTATAATGTGGTGACACCTCCTTAAATTTGACATCATGATGAAAAAAACCACAAAAAGCTCATGTTGTCACAGAATTAGACAAAGCTGAGTTGTGGTACTTGTTTGTACAGGAACTGTACTTGTTTTACTGTGAACAATGCAAAATCTCCTTAAAATGTTTTCTTTAGATACCTGTTGAGAATACAAAATCTCAGGAAGATAGTCTGGAGGAAGATCCCACCTTTTGTGAAGTATGTGGGCGAAGCGACAGAGAAGATCGCTTGCTGCTTTGTGATGGATGCGATGCAGGGTAAAGAGTCCTTGCCTTTAAAAATCTTTCTTGATTTGTCAAATGCTTGTTGAGATTAGGATTCCACTTGAGGGTGTTAGTTTGCTTTTAATATAGACGATACCACATTTTTGTTGACATACCTGACCAGATGCGTCCTTTAGATTTTTCCAGTCATTCATAATTTGTATGTTTGAAGAGTGACAAGGATACTTTGTGGTATCACATGGTAACTGGAAACCATTGGTAGAAATATAATTGCTTTCAGGTGAATCTGGTTATAAAGTCTCACACTTTCACTGTGACCTCTGACCATCGGGCACTTTGTACTTACTTGCCTACAATTATAATTTTTCTATTACATCTATTGACAAAGATGGGTTGCTCAAAGATGGACAGGGTGTGGCCACAGTGAGCTTTTTTGTTTTACTCTGCAGTTACAGGTTATGAATATCTAAAGAGGTACCCTCATACAGAGAATTTCAAATTATATATTATCTCTCTCCTTAGCACGGCTCCTAGTTAACATACCTTATAAATGTGTTATATTTTAAGTAAGTGATCATTCTAATTGGAACATACAAACTTTTCTGGTTTCTTAGATTTTTGGTAAATATTTTTTCTGGTGAGACCAATGTATCAGGCAACCTGGTCTACCCAAATATGGGACGGAGCATACTGCTTTCGCCTTTCAGCCCCAATCCAGGAGCCTTTGCAGGCAGGTGCTTTCGCGACAAATCATCAAAAATAGCTTGTCGCGAAAGCAACTTCCTGCCAAGGCTCCTGGATTGGGGCTGAAAGGCAAAAGCTGAAGCAGTATGCTTTGTCCATATTGGCGTAGACCAGGTTGCTCTGATAGACTGGTCTCACCATGAAAAACACTTAATGTCTCCCCTGGTATAGCTGACAAACCAAGAAGAGCCCATGGCTTAGAGGTTAATACATCTACCTAATAGCCCAGGTTCAAATCCCAGAAGTGTATGGCTAGTTGTTGAGAGCTAAATAGCTTGAAATAGATCTATACTAATCTCCCTTTATTTCTTTGTCAGTAAATATAAATTCAACACAAAAATATTTTTTTGGTATTTTGTTAGCTCTTGGAATATTTCTTAATTCCATATCAACAAATGTCTTGGTATGGTTAGAATAGGAAATTGTGCATGTACATCACTTTCTGTATAAAGGATTGGTCTGCATAATAGGCAAAAGGGCCTGGTGTTCTCTTCTACCTTTACAGTTTTGTAAGAATCCCTTGTATACTCTTTCTTTAGTTACCATATGGAATGCCTTAATCCACCTTTAAGCGAGGTACCTGTAGATGAATGGTTCTGTCCGCCATGTGCACCTGCAAATGCTATGCCTGCTGAGGCTGGCAAGTATTTTCTTTATAACATATTTTTAGTTTGAATGACAGAAATTAGTCTTAACAAAACATACTGGAATTTAATTTTAACGTTACTGTAATCTTATAGGGGCACACGTGCAATGAAAAATCTTATGAAAAGATTTATTCTACGTAGTGCTATTAGACAGCAAAAATTCAGTAACCAAATATTATTGCTTAGATGTAGACAAAGGTTTCAGAATGGTTGAATGTCTTGCATACTTAAATTGTTAATCTAAATATCTATAGAACAGCTCATTTATTTGTAAACTATCTAGCACTTGGTCTCTGAAAAGGTGCTCAAGTGATGGTTGAAATATAGCTGAAAACTGACACAGATCTTCTTTTAAGAAACAGATCAGGTGAGCGAAGAGGAGGTTGCTTCACTCATCGCTGATGTAATCCCTACCACCAGTCGACTGCGTCCCAGTGCCCGGACACGAGCTATTGCTAGAACACGCCAAAGTGAGCGTGTGCGAGCCACCGTGAACCGAAATAGGATAACAACTGCGCAGAGAATTCAGGTACAGTTTAATTTGACGGAATGATATAGTCTACAGACAGCGATCCCATAAATGAGCAAGTGTACACAGCATAGCACTGTTTGCCCATAGGAAAGGAATAGGGTGCATACTTGTAATCATTTCTGGCATGTAAATCAAAAGTGTGACGATTTCTGGTAACAGTTGATTGGTTCCAGTGATTTAAGTACATGCTTAACAACAACAACAACAAAATACAATGTTGGTATTCATTACACTTCTGGTTCTGTAGATTTGTATAGAAAATGTAGAAAATCATTCCACTGATTATTTTTTTTGAACTTTTCTGTCCTTATATTCTAAAGTGCTTTTAGAATAGGATAGATTTTACAAGAATCTTGAAGCTCCTAGGCTGGCTATAATTTTGTAGGACTAATGTAATATATAGAGATAGTCCTTGAGTTTCGACCCCAATTGAGCCCAAAATGTATGTTGCTAAGTGAAATATTTTTTAAGTGAGTTTGATCCCATTTTATGACTTTTCTTGCCACATTTGTTAAGCGAATCCCTGCAGTTGTTAAGTTAGTAGCATTGTTGTTAAGTGAATCTGGTTTCCGCACTGATTTTGCTTGTCAGAAGGTCACAAAAGGTGATCACATGACCCTGGGACACTACAATTGTCGTAAATGTGAATCAGTTGTCAACACCCGAATATAAATCACCTGACCATTGGGATGCTGCAATGGTCATAAGTGTGCAAAATGGTCACAAGTTCCTTTTTTCAGTGCCGTTGCAACTTTGAATGGTCACTAAGTGAACTGTTGTAAGTTGAGGACTACCTGTACTTTGTGTCACTGCAGACTTTCAATATATAAATATATTTCTAAATATAAAATTTCATTTAAAGGTATGTAGGCATGTACACTCAACAAACAGCTGTAATTGAGCTTATTGTGCATGTCATTATGCGGGTCACCACATAATTGTGTCTTTTTTTTACCTTTTTTGCGATGATTGTTAAATAAATCAGATTCATTGTGAATCTGTTGTCTGCAGTATCTTTTTCTGGAAGCCAGTTACTAGTAAAAAAAACACCATAAATTGTGATTTAATGACTACAGAATAATACAAACAGCTATAAGTGTGGGGAAGTTGTTGAGTGCTCAAAATGTGATCACATTATAACTTTGAATTCTATGTAAATAGTCCGTACATTGAGAACTCTGTGTATGTGCGCGTGTGTGTCTGCATGTGTGTTTCTGCATGTGTGTGTCTGCGTGTGTAATGACATGCCTGCAGTACTACATAAGCATCCAAAGCTACTCCACTTCTAAAATAAATGATGCAGTCAAATTCACAATACTTTAAAAAGGTTGACATTGACAAAAGTACATCCATGGTCTAAAGGTAACGTTGGTTAAATTGCAGAAAGAGAGACTTGGGCTTATATCTTCATCCTGCAGATCAATGCAGAAGGTTAAGAAATGCTTAAAATAGATAGTTTTCACACAAGCGTTGTGTGGGCAGGACGTTATGTTCACTTGTATTTCCTAATGGAATGATGGATGCATTGAACCCGATTCACCATTTTACTTGCTTTACCAATAATTTATGGTGGAGACAAATTTACGACTTCCTGGCCTGAAGGACTTTGAAGTGATTAAGAGGGAAACACCTGCTGGTTACAAAGAGAGAACATCATTTGAGAGTATGGCTAGACGGGAAAGATTTTCTCTTGTATCTTTTCAAGTGAGATATGTGAATTTAGCGTTAGTTAGTTTCAGCCAGTAATCATAAACATTTGTCTTGATTTTAGCATGTACCAAGGTACCTTATGTCTTCCTTTCTTGACGAAACAATTGAGGCAGTTGCAGCGGGTCTGAGTACAGCTGTGTACCAGAGACCATTAACTCCTCGGACCACAACCAGGAAAAAACGAAAAGGAGGTAATTCAGTCACAATAATGGCACAGTTGCATTTTCTAAGGAAGTTTGTCATATATTTCCCTCCCCCCTGCCTGCCCTGGAAAATAAAATTGGAGGAACGTGCCTGACTTGTCCACCCATTGTGCCCATACAGTTCTGATTGAACTCAGATCTCTTTGCGTTTAAACTCAAATGCCCCCCTCCGTAGACTTCATTATTTATGTAATGTTTCCGTTCCACAATGTGTTTCCCTAGTGTAAGTTAAATAACTTCCATTTAATAATTCAGAGGTTGAATAAACAAGACAAAAAGGAACATTCTCATGAAACATTCTATTTTTTTTGGGGGGGGGGGGGCAGGATGGCAGAATAGGTAGAAAAATTTTCTTCCAAAATTTTATAGCTGAAAAATACAAGTGAGTGGTGGACTTTCTGTGTGGTGACCGTAGCTTTCAATAAAGAACAATGCAATTCCTGTATACAGAAGCTTAATAATTAATGGTGATAGGCTTTGATAAGCATATATATATACATGTCCATAGCCTTAATGAAATCTACACATCCCTATATTAATGCATAGGATTGTTTTTGATGAGAAAAACCATTCAGTTGGCAATTAAATGTAGGCCAGAGATGCATAAGGAGTGTGGAACTCGTGCTGCTTGGTAAACAGGAGAAATGTGGCATGAGCTAATACTTTGCATTATGCAGTCAGTGAAATTGTCAATGCACTCAGACGATCAGATATCTCAATCCTCCTAATAGTTTTGGGCAAATAGATGTTCCCTGTGGGAATTTTAAGAACACATCCTGTTTCTGCGGGGATGGCATAGAGGCATGGCTGATCACGATGCATGTGCTTGTTAGAACACTGTGTAGCTGATGAAGGTAATAGTCTCTACCATTCCCTCTAGCTCTGACTTGTATTTCTCTCCTCTCTGTGGAAACTGACACATTTTTAAACTGAAAAGTGCACAGCAGCCACCCCCGTTTTTCTTCTCTAAAAAAGACTATGAAGTATTCCTGAAAATAAAATGAATATGGTGTTGAGTTCTTTGTTTTGCGTCATAATTTAACTAGTGGGTAAAGAAGAGATTGAGAGGTTGGTGGTGAGCACAACAGCTTGTTGGGGACCTTGAGGATTTCTTGCTCATGCAGAAAGTCTGTCCGAAATTGCCAACTGGGATGATACAGTGTAATAAGGATCCCAAAAGAGCATTATCTCTTTATGTAATTTCCATTGAATTCAGGCAGGAGACGAAAAACCACCAGTAAAAAATGGCGCACCAAATCTTCTGCTGGGAAAAAAGGCGCTGGAACGTGGATTAAGAGACGCAAGCATCGGACAAAGAGGAGAAAGGGGAAAAAAATCCAGGTATTCTCCCACACTGTTTTCAGGAGTGCAGTAATATAGTTGATTAATCAAGTAGCATGTTTTATTGGGATTTCTTTTTAAAAAAAAATCAGTGATAATTTTTAAAAGGATGTTGGTGGCTGCTGCTGTGTATTTTCTCTTTTGCCTCTCAAGTTAACTGGACATTTTTAGCTTAGCTAACTTAATGTTCTATCCAGGTGAGGGCTGAGGTGACAGCTCGTTCTCGAATAGCAAAAACTCTTCATCTTGGCAAGCCTATACGTGGTACTTCAATCCCTTCCATCTGCAAGCCAATAGAACCGTCACTTGGGTTTATGAGAGCTGACATCGGAGCTGCCTCCCTCTCTGTCTTTGGGGATCCCTTTGAACTAGATCCATACAACAGGTAAGCATAAGATAAGTGGGAAAAAGATAATAAATGTTTAAAGAAACCAGAATAAGACTCCAAGTGATGTCTTGTTTGGAATGGCTTTGAACAGATCAAGGCTATTATCTGATGCTCACTTTTCTTTAAGAATTTTCAATGCATTACTAATAGTAGTAACAATAACACTTAGACTTATATATTGCACCGCACTGATAGTGCTTTTACAGCCCACTCCAAGCGGTTTACAGAGTCAGCATATTACTCCTAACAATCTGGGTCCTCATTTTACCCACCTCGGAAGGATGGAAGGCTGAGTCAACCTTGAGCTTGGTGAGATTCAATTTGCTGAACTGCTGGCAGCTGATGATCAGCAGAAGTAGCCTGCAGTACTGCACTCTGACCACTGCACCACTGCAGTTCATAAATTACTCATCTTGAAGATTAATGTTTCAGTTGATGGAATCTTTCTGTGAAGAACAGTCAAGGTTGCCCAAATTCTAGCATGAAATCTGAGTATAGCAATAACAGTAGCACATAGACTTATACAGTGCTTCACAGGGATTTACAGCCTTCTCTTAGTGGTTTACAGAGTCAGCATATTGCCCCCAGCAATCTGGATCCTCATATTACCGATCTCAGAAGGATGAAGGATGAGTCATCCTTGAGCCGTTCAGAATTGAACTGGAGTGAGCAGTGAGTCAGCCTGCAGTGCTGCATTCCAATCACTGCACCACACAGCTCTGTATCTCTTCTTTTGTGTATTTTGATATTTTCAGTGGTACATATTTCAAGTCTGAGTATATTACTTTTGAGAACCTCATATTGAGGCTTCCCTCAAATTGAACGTTTTATTCGGCATTTTCTTCCTCTTGAATTTTTTTTCTTCCTCTTAACACAAGAGTTTTTTAAAGGTTTCATATCAATACCTCCAATGTAATGAGTTTTCTCATTTTGTTTTGCTTGAAACTGAAAACCTGTGGAATGTTCCATTTCCTGCCTGGGCCTTTCCACTGTAAGGGTGATCTGATGATTTTCCAGAAATTAATTCTCCAACTGGAAGCAGTTTGATGTTCTGAACATGGCCCCTCCTTGAAGCAGACTTGTTTTATCAAATCACACTGTCTGGAACATCATAAGCTATATTTTGTTCATAAAATTAACTTCTAGAAAAATGACAAAACTCACAAATAGCTCAATCAGTATGCCAGAGGAAAAATGTTATGTTCTAGAGTTTTCCAGAATGTTTCACTCTCTAAATGTTCTCAGAAAGAAATATTTGTGTCTTTTTGAATACTTACTGCTAATACAACATTGATTGCACGTTACATTAAACTTACCAGGAAAGGAAAAAAAATGTGGGTCTAGTGCCAAAGTACATCCTGACATTTACTCAAGAGAAATTAATGTATTGCACGTGTGCTTTCCTTCAATTTCAAACATTCATTATCATCATCATCATCATCATCATTACAATAACAACAACAATAATAATAGCACCACTTGAACACCATCGGCATTGACAATCACCATCAGTCAATTGCAGAAGGCAGCTCTACTTAGAATAGTTGACATCCTGCAACAATTCCTTGAACAGCATCAAACGATAATGTCTGCCTATCCAGGTCCTTGGGAAGGACTCCATAGGTGGATCAAAGTTGTCAAATCCAGTCTAAACATCTGGTTGATTGTGGGACCCATCATAATAATAAAAATAATAATACGCAATAAAAATGAGCTATGATTGGACATTTTCAGTGATTGTTGAGTTTTTCTCTCTTTAGCAATGAAGAACTTCCTGTTGCTAACTCAGCTTCACCAATGAGCACCAAAAGAAGATGTCTTTCCCAGTCAGCACTTAGATCACATCGCCCTGTTGCTAGGCCGGTGGCTGTTGGGCTCCCAGGGTAAGACTAGTCAGAGAAGATGCTTTCTTGTATAAAGTCCTTGAGCTTTCTGACAAAGTTTTCTTCTGCCTGGTGATCTCTTATGATTTCTTTGCATGCCACATCGAAAAGCTACTGTTTCCTCCAGTGCAAATAATATAAACAGAACATATAGCTTGACAGTCTTGATGGTTAATTTGGATAAGATATGGGTGGTTTCTTTCCATTTTTCTTCTGCTGAAAAGATCACAACTAATATAATGGAAGAATTGATATACCTAGCTAATATTCCAAAAGGAACATTTTCACTGAATTCTGAAACAAAGGAAAGTTAATGAGGAAGTAGTGCAATAATAATAACTCAAGAGCTGCATTTATTGTGCTGCTTGCTAACAATATGTGTTCCAGGATAAAGCCTATTTGACATAACGAGTATAGGATCCTGTTATAAACTTTTTGTAGGGTGTTCAGTTAAAAAACATATATTTCCAAGAATATTGGGAAAAGCCAACATGATGTAACAATTGAAATGTTGAGTAGGAGAAAAGAAGCCCAGAATCTAGCCCACCCTTAGCTACAGAAGCTCATTGAGTACTTTTGAGCCAGTCATTCTCCCTCGACCCAACTGATCACACAGAATCGTGTTGGATTAGGGCGGAAAATAAGAGAAAGCACTGCAAGTAATACTTTGAGTCCCTGAATTAAAGATGGGACATCAATTGAAGGAAAGATACATGTGGTAAGATCAAAATATTTAATTTAGAAAAAAAAATTTAAATACTGAAAAGAACATTGAATTAAAAAGTGAATTTCCTGACAGAGTAGCAAAAGGGAATCTTTTTGCTGTTATTTTGTACATGCATGTATGGCTTTAGAATTCGTTAAGAAATACAGAATTTTACAATTCTGTCTTGCTTTCTCTTAAAAAAAAAAAAAAAAGCTTAACGTGCCTGTACTAAAATTGAGTTTAGCAAAATGAAAATGTTCAATTTGTGCCTTGGTGATAATCAATATTAATATATGGTTAATATTTACATGAATATGTGCATATACACTAGCTTCATACTAGTTGATTCTGTTTTTATGGGAATATGAAAACGTTTAATAGTTTTCTCAATATGTGGAAGGTATGGTAGTTGAAATAAATGTAGTTTAAGAAATTGCATTCTTCTATAGAAAATCTTATAGGTACTCAAAACAATTATTAAACAATTGATGATCAGAATGAGGCAGTTCTGTTTGCAGCCTGGGGATGTGTCCTAAAGGATGCAGGAAAAGTGTGTATATTTCTGAAGGGCATTGTCATCAGTATCATCTGTTTTGATGAAGAAAGCCGAGGGAAAGAAAGGCCAGCACCCTATTCCTTTCTTTGATACCTAGTTCTGACTTTTGGTGTCTGGGAGAGGGGAAGTTCCAGATGGAGCTCTGACCCGCGCCCGGGCGGAGGACCTAGTGGCCACATGGAATACTGGGGCCGCTGGGGCCTTGGACCGGGTTGCGCCTTTGCGGCCTCTCCTGTGGCAGCGAACCACCCAGGCTCCTTGGTTCT
>JAPKID020007478.1:0-10254 GCA_026931265.2 Tropidonophis doriae | reverse complement strand
GGTTGGGGACCCCTGGTTTACAGAGTCAGCATATTTACCCCCAGACAATCTGGGTCCTCATTTTACCCACCTCGGAAGGATGGAAGGCTGCATCAACCTTTAGTCGGTCAGGATCGAACTCCTTGCAGTGGGCAGAGTTATGCCTGCAATACTGCATTCTAACCACTGCGCTACCATGGCTCTGATGCCACCTTGATATCATCGTGGGTGATCCCATTGAGAAACAATGTGGGGCAGGCGAAAAAAAACCCACAAGAATATTCTGGAGAAAGCTTTCCACTAAGTTATTCGGTTGTGCTGATGTTTCTTCGCTCTAGGTTTAGTTTTAGGTAACGAATACCAAATCAGTTACTAGTGCAAGAAAAAAACTACAAATTAGGTCAGGCAAATGGATGCCGTTCTGAGCTATTATATAGAAATAACCTACTAGCCACCAGTAAAGAAAAGCAGGCATTTTGATTTAAGGCATTTAAGGCATTGCCAATGGATTTCTCTTGAGAATCCCGTGGGCCGCGTGAATAATTGAACGAAACTCAAAGGCAACTGAGCGGTCGTATATTAAATTACGCAGCATTTTAATAAAGCAAGCTTTACTTTTGCAAAAGATTGCTTTCCTGTTTAAATCAAGCCTGGTGCAGTTCATTGATCAGAGCAGCTCAAGAGTTGTTAGTTACTGGTTTGGTTTTTTTTAAAAAAGAATTACTATTGTTCCATCTATCTCCATCAACTCACTTTTGAAGCTTATATCAGAATTGTTTCCTATCACCTTTCTTTATTAACTAGGGCCGAGAGGATTTGAATCCTGAACTCCGAAAACACATGCTCTGTTCGTCAGTGATGACTTCCCTCCGTCCCTCATGGGCAACTTTATGCTTTGACCGAGGCTTCTCAAGAGCATGAAGCAAATTCCTTGTCTCAACAAAAAACCCTTTTATTAATTGACTGTGAATTCTGCTCCTTCGCATCCAGCAAAGTCTTTCAAGGAAGGATTTACAGTCACAGACCTTATCTGGCTTGGAGAGCTGCCAGGCCAATATCGGCAAAACTTGGCAAGGAGTCTCGGAGAGTCACGAACCAATGAAGCGAACTAATTGTCTCCTGCAAACTCCATTCCCCTTTTGCTCTTCTTTTATTTCCTCTGGGAGGGGCCTTTCATCGTCCACCTGTGGCCTTACTCCCAAGTTCACCCCTGTTCTTTAGCTCTTCCCTTCGTCTGGCCACTCTGTGCATGCGCACACTGGGAACAGATTCCAGCTGTTCATCTGCCTCACTCATGTCTGACTCCGAAGGCAGCTGAGAACTGTCAGAGGGCCCTGGTCCCCTCTCTGCCTCCAACGCAGAGCCCTCATCAGAGCCTTCCCTGGACTCCAGGACTGGTCCATGTTCCTCCCCAACCTTCTCACTGTCTGAATCTGCTGCCAGCTCCATTGGCTGCTGGCGGGCCACAACACTTTAAGCCTTCTGGACTTCAGCTCCCAGGATTCCTCAGCCAGTCAGCTGACTGGGGAATTCTGGGAGTCAAAGTCCACAAGGCTTAGAGTTGCCAGGTTTACAGACCCCCTGATCTAAGCCATTGTCAGTTATTTACTGTTGCCCAGTTAAAATGCTGCAATATTCTATCAGGGACGAGTGAAAAAGAATCAAACAAGGATTCTGGTGCATTCACGTTCTCCCTGATTAAAACAACAACAACAAAGAAGATTTACTGGGAAAAATGTTCAGTAAATTTGCACTCAGGGTATGCATAACATTCAAAATTGCTAGTTGACATTTTCAACGTAATTCATAGTTACTCTCAGATCTGAAATTATTTTTTTAAAGACATGTGTGGCACAAACTGGTGAGCTTCAAAAATGGATACAGGATATTATCATTCCACGAAATATAAAAAATAGCTCACCCCAAAGTGTTACTTATTTATTTTTCACATGTTTGAACCATCCCTCTCCTTTAGAGAGGAGTTTAGAAAGTTTATGTTCTTATTTAAATTTAAGTCTAAAATTAACCCAACTGGGGGGGGGGGGGGAAACGGTGGTTTAGCCTAAAGTGTTATCTCCAAAAGCAATATCCATTGTGAAATGACATTTAAGATAACCACGAATCATACTGCAGCTACATCTCAAACAAAATTCAATTAAAGACTTCAAGGAAGGCCAGCTTAAAATAAATGATTTTTCTTTAAAACCAAGCCACCTCTGTATCCCAACCAAAATGTAAGACTACCAAGTAATCATAAAAACACTGAAAACTCGTCCAACTCCTTGAAAGTTTAATTTAGACCTGGAGCAAGCCTAGTCTAAACTTATAGAAAAGCATTTATTTTACCTAAACTACTGAGAAAGTGATGGTCACTCTAATAGGATTACTCCCAGGAATCATAAAAAGTCACTTTAAAGCTAATCCAATTCCCACGCCAAATTGAAGCAGTCTACAAGGGTGTCAAACTCCCAACCTGATAGGAATGTCCAACATGGGCAACTTTTAAGACCAATGCCCAGAATCCCCTAGCCAGCATGGGGAATTCTGGGAGCTGAAATTCACAAGTCTTAAAAGTTGCCACAGTTGATTGATAAGTCTAAGGCAACATATTTTTTTGCTGCAAAGCAATTCAGCAAGTTATGCTTTCTCTAGTGAGAATAAAAATAGTGCCAATCATCATAAAAACACACCCCAAACTTCTGTTTAAATTTTATCCTAAACACAAAAGAGATTTTCCATCCTCAGTTACCTGCTTTTCTCTGATTGTCAAAACGTTTACCATGTTTTAAGTGATGTCCTTTGATGGCATGCCAGAAGACACCAAAAACTGACTCAGAGGTATCATCCTGGTTTTTTTTTACAGGTAGTCCTCATTTAGTGGCCACAATTGGGACCCACAACCTGGTCCTTAAGCAAAGCGATAGTTAAGCAAAACTGCCAGACTTCAGCTTTCGTTTGTTCTGCAGACCTTGCTTTACCTTGGCAGCAAAGTTAACTTTTCATCCTTGGTCACTAAACAGGTCAGTTGCTAAATGGGCACTCCCTGAACTTGCACCTGGCTTAAAGACTATTGAAATAAAGCCTGGTGCGTATCATAGGCATCTGTAATATGTAAAGGTTCCCCTTGCACATCTGTGCTAGTCGTTCCTGACTCTAGGGGGCGGTGCTCATCTCCGTTTCAAAGCCAAAGAGCCAGCGCTGTCCGAAGACGTCCCCAAGGTCATGTGGCCAGCATGACTAAACACCAAAGACACATGGAATGCTGTTACCTTCCCACAAAAGGTGGTTCCTACTTGCATTTTTTATGTGCTTTCGAAATGCTAAGTTGGCAGAAACTGGGACAAGTAAGGGGAGCTCACTCCGTTACTCAGTGCTAGGGATTCGAACCATTGAACTGCCGACCTTTCTGACTGACAAACTCAGCATCTTAGCCATACCACAGAGCCACTGCGTCCCATAATGCCCAGCTTACAAGACCACAAAAAGGGGCTTAAGTGGTTAGGAAAGGAAAAATCAGTTTAGTGCTAAATTATCTTTGTGATCTTATGCTGCTCTGGGAAAAGTTAGATTTGGGGGTTGTGGTTGCCCACTCTAGAGTCATTCTGTGATTGGTTGCAAGGGAGAACATGCAACCTGTACTTTCAAAGGCATGAAATGCGCTCTGAGGCAAAGCAAACAAAAATGGTTGTTTTTAAGACTCAGGAATGTTTTGCACAATGAGAAACAGCAGAGAAGTCACCCCAAAGGCAAAATAATAATAATAATAATGATCGGGAATGAGGTCATATATTTCTCAAAATCAGAAGACTGGCTTCTGCTTTCTTTTTCTTACCTGATGTCACTCTGAAGGAAAAGGCAATTGTTGCGCAAGTTGGCAGAGCTACCCAGGCAACAAGTGACTTCCCCATACTCCTGCATGATCTTGATCATCTCGCACATGGCTGGCAAGAGAAAAGAAAAAAAGGAACTTACCCCCACGGACACCCTCCAGCTTTCTTTGTTTTGACTAATTTTTAGTTTTAAAAAGAAGCACTGAAATACGATAAAGGAAAGAAAAAACACAGAAAAGGAAAAGTGCAGAAAAGAATACAGTTAAATAAATAAAAACAAATAATTAAAGAAGGGACTTCCACCTTTCTTTACAGCGGTTGCAAATGAACCCATTCTCCCTCCTCCTGCACCTTACAAGAATCCCTCCTGCTGCTTATTCATTTTTTTTTAAATTGTTAAATCTAGAAATAACCATTTCACTTTTAAAAAATTCTCAGCAAAGAGTCCATAAAAGGTTTCCCCATCTTTTGAAGAAGTACGTATTGTCCTGTCTCCAATAAAGAGTTCAGTTTGCTAACAATGCCAGCTCTACTATCTTCACCATCCCTTCCTTCATGGTGGGTATTTCAGTATTCCTCTCTCTTTGTGCACATAATAATCTTCCTGCAGTTACTATATATAACACCGGTCTTCCATAAGTCTTTCTTAAACGACTAAACCCAGTGATGGCTAACCTTTTCGGCAACAAGTGCCAACAGAGCACAAGCGCATGAGTGCACATACTCATAATGCAATGCGCGTGACTCCTCCATGTGCCCGCCGCATGCGCGTGTGACCCCCCCCACATGCACCCCACTCCACTCATGACCCCCGGGCATATGTGTGCGACCCCCCTGTGTGTGCCCCACCCCCTGCATGTGCATGTCTCCTGCATGCATCCTGCATGCACGGCAGAGACCCAAAGACCAGCTTGCTGGTGGGAGGTGCGCGTGCATGTGTGGCAGATATGAACTGGGGCAATGGCTTCCATTCCCGCAGAGAGGGCTCTGCGTGCCACCTGTGGCATGCGTGCCATAGGATCACCATCACAGGACAATCCATAAATCCCAATAAAGGGAGCTCTTGTTTCGCCCTCTAGCTTTTCCTAGGGCCTTTCAATCTGAGTGACAAAGAATCCAGCCCACCTGACCCTCACTTACTTTCTGGGGTGGAATCTGTAAACAGAGGAACGAGCAAAGGCACGTTGTCAATGTTCTGCAGGTGGGGTCTCACCTGGTGGATTCCCCGTGGTAGTTTGGCCTAAAATAAACAAAGCAAAAGAAAGATAACTTATTAGGACCCATGGTCCCATAGTCAGATGCTCTGCGGATCCATATAAGAAAGCCACTGTCTCCTCTTATCAATCAAGATGTCCCAAACTCAGTGAAAGACAGCCCAGTTCTAACATCCAGTAATCTAGGAATTTACAAACCAGATCAAGTTGGTATCTCTTGCAAAAAGACTCAAGTGATTCAACTTACATTCCTCCCTTCTCTTCCTTCCACTTTTATTATTTTTAATAAATAACTCAAGGCGGTGAACACATCTAATATTCCTTCCTCCCCCTATTGTCTCCTGTGAGAGGAGTTGGGCTGAGAGTGTGACTGGCCCAAGGTCACTCAGCCAGCTTTCATGGATAAAACAAGCTGCTGTGGCCTAGAGATGGAGCTCTTGCCTCACAAGCAGGAGGTTGTGAGATAGATCCTAGATAGGGTCTCCTGCTTGGGCAGGGGGTTGGACTAGATGACCTGCAAGGTCCCTTCCAATTCTGTTAATCTGTTAAAGGCTTTCTGTTAAAGAATTTACAGTTTCCCAGTTTCTAGCCTGGTGCTTTAACCACTAGACCAAATTGGGTCTTGATAAATATTTGGTTCATTTATGGGGGTCTTTGCTAGTAAAGTAATTAATGAATTAATTAATTAATAATTAATTAGTAATTAATAAATTATGAAGTTCTAGATCCATTTCTCCTAGATTCTAGCCTTGTCAACTCTTTGAGGTAATCCAGACAGGAAACCAAATACTAATGCTACATAATGCTTACTATAGTAAGATTATAGTAAAAGACTCTTGCAAGTCTGAAAGAATTTATCTCCTTCCCTCCTTTTACTTTCCATAGAACTAGGAAGAGCCCCTTCTGAGATGCTTACTTTAACCCCTTTCATGAGGACTTCAGAGAAAATAATTACAGAAAATAATGAGAATTTACTGTAGACATACATATTCATGTGTATATGCGAATAATTAAAGTTAATTTTCAAAACTGAGATAGCTAATTATTTTTCTCTAAGCCACTGAAATAACTTTTACTCTCCTTTTTCAAGATGTAATTTTCAGAAGGGGGGAAAAAAACCACCTCCTTTTCTGCAGTTTCTGGAAATCCTCCAAAAGTTCATGTACAGTGATGCTGCACTGTAATTTCTAATGTGACAAAAAGGAATCTGAGATCTCATTAACTATATTGTTAAATACAGAAAGAGCCGCTGTATTAATTGCACTGGATTAAAATTTAATTAAGTCAATCAAATGTAGTTTTTTTGTCTTTGCCCTGCCTACTTTGTCTTGACTCTACGTTCAGAGTTCTTAGTGCCAAAAAAGTTGCACAGCTACATTCTGCAGCCAGTAGGCATCACTTCCTTGCGTTGGATGATTATATCCTTTGAACTTCACTGGTACACCTGGACTTCCGCTAGATGGATAGTCTATAAAAGGTGTCATAATGAACTCTAATCTCCCATTATATATGCTAATACATCCATGGGAATTTGAGGAAGCAAACTGTTAGATTAGGTAACATGCACTAAATATAAATATGGCTTTAAGTCACGCTAAATTAAGCAGAGCTTTCTTCTTGATACCTTCCCACCTTCCTCCCTACTTATTAAGCATGAGATTATGCAAACATCCAAAGCTGCAACTATCGCTGAGAATCTATTCTGGCCAGGAAGGAAATATCAACCGTACCCTGTTACAGTCCTCCAGGAAACTGGGGATGTCACTGTCTGTTGGCTGGAAGCTAATGAGATCCGAGTGGCCTTCCTCCTCCATCAACAAAATCCCCTCTGCATCCTCGCGGGAGACTGAGGACAGAGAAGACAACAATGTGAAAATAGAAACTGCTATAGCAGTTCTTCATGAATCTCTCATGTCGGGCATTCCCTCCCCAACATTTCCTCACAAGGCACTGTGACAGCCCAGAAGTGCAAATTCTGGTTTTCTGTGTGTTACATCAGCTGACAAATCCCACTCAACATTCCTAAAATAAAGGGTGTCTTAAATAACTCATCTTAGTCAGAGTCAAAAGTATGATCTCATATTCAGCCAAGTTTTAACAACATCTAATGGTTGTTAAAGGGGTATATCAAGTAGAAAAGCTTAGAAGCACTTATGCTTCCAGATGGATGGTTGGTAGCACTCTGTAGTGAAAAGACAGGTAGTCATATAGGGAATGTTTGCTTTATATCTCTATTTTGGATGGGATCCATGGACTTGGGCAAGAAACGGCAGGTTTGGGAGGAGTGCTGGTTCCACAAGGGGGGAAGTAGCAGGCAATAATATCTCAGTGATGATGGGCAAAGGAAGATAAGAGTAGAAGACAGACAGAGGGCAGATTACTCTCGGGAAGGTGAGAGTCTGGATGGGGAACAACAGACTTCAACTGAACTCTGTGGCTTTGGGGTTTGTGGCCCTTTGATTCTACGACTGCATCGTCTTTGGTACTGGAGGGTGTTGTTGCATTGCCCAATTGGACCATTGCAATATGCTCCACATGGGGTCGCCTTTGAAAATTACCCATAACATCAGCTAATGCAAAAGGTGTGGGCACTTATGTGTGTTTCTGTTACAGGACACATGACACCTTCTGCTGCATGAGCTGCTGTCAACTCTCAAGCTGATCTGGCACTTCAGTGCTGCCACATTGGAGCGAGGGATAGGGAGGGGGGATTACAGATAGTTGGGGTTACAATGTCAAAATAAAATGCTTTCTCTTGGGAACCAAGGATGTTCTCACACCTGGCTGGAGGAAGGAGGAATGATGTCACCAGACCAGCAGACACTGCCTTGATTGAGTCACCTGACTGACTGTTTGGGATTGAGGGAAATCTTTCAGTTTTAATTAGGTGAAAACGAAGGGGGTCCCTCAGAGTTGGATTTTACCAGATATGTGCCAATATTGGATATTTCCAATACAGCTATTCTTTGAGGAATCCACCTGCCTCGGAGTTTTTTTCTTATGGTGGATCTATTACTTGGAACACTGGCAACTGCATTGTTATTGGTTTATTTATAGATCCAATTCAAGCTGCTGGTGTTGACTTGCATAGGATCAGGTCATCTGAGGGACTGCCTTTTCCCAATTTCATAGACTTGTCCCACTGGATCCAATAGAATGGGTATGTTCCAATGTTCCATCATCTAAGGAGCTACATTTGATTACTCTAGGCAGTAGTGGGTTGTGTTTTTTTCCTGCTGTGGTACCCATATAGTGGAATATTAACTCAGATAACTGAGATCCAACATATAATGAAAAGTGAATCTGACAAAATGTTGACCACAGTCTTTAATAAAGATTATACTGTGGCAATAAGAAAAGAAAGACATAACTGCATTTCTGCACTTATTGCATCCATGGATTGCCATCTAGTGGCCCTGTTTAAGATGACTTGGTCCTTCCAAGGGATTGATGGGTCAAAAGAAGGACCACTGTGAGAACCTTTGAGGATAAAAGTACCATAATCACTCTGAGCTGAATTCCAGCTATACAGGTGATAGCAATAGCAATGGTAAGTTGTCAGAAGCATGATCTGGTGTGGTTGTCTGGGAACAGGTTGAGCCTTTTGGTCCCAAGGAAGGGAACTGGATTCTCAATGCTGAGAATGTGGTGACTTACTCATGGATTCCTATCCCTCCCTTAGTCAAGGTCTCCCAAGAGATAACTGTGGCTAGGTTCACGCAGTGAATGCAACCTTGTTTGAGGGGGCCATTCTGTCTGGGCTTAAAAAGGAGATGCACCACTGACTCCTCAAGAAGCCTTCATTGGATCCAACAGTTTGCTCAATTTTTGATCTGTCTCTAACTTTCCTTCTCGGGAAAGGTTGTTCAGAAAGTGTTTGGGCTGCAGCTTCAGAGGTCTCTGGAAGAAACTGATTACCTGGATCTCTTCCAGTCAGCTTTTAGATTTTGGCACAATCCCATAATGGTATTGGCTATACTTATGGAGGATGGTGAAGGTGAAGATTGCTTTCTAGATCCAAAGATTTTCCATCCTTGGTTCTGGATGAATTGTGATGCCCCAGACAAGTGTGAAGTTTGAGGGCACTTCTACACTCATGACTACTATTTGTAGATATGTGGCAGCCATGACTCAAATCCATTTTGTGTACCATTCCAGGATCTGGAAGCCCTCCTACCTATTCTTTTTTTTTTGTGCTTTGATTACCGCAACATGCTCTACATCAGTGGTTCTCAACATGTGGGTCAGGACCCCCTTGGGGATCGAACAACCCTTTCACAGGGGTCGCCTCAGACCATCAGAAAACACGTATTTTCGGGGGGAAATACGGAAAACAGCATAATTTTATGGTTGGGGGTCACCACAACATGAGGAACTGTATTAAAGAGTTAAAAGCATTAGGAAGGTTGAGACCCATTGCTCTACACAGAGCTATCTTTGGATCTTCTAGAAGCTACAGCTAATTCAGAATGCAGCAGGGGAGGTTAATTATGAATGCACCTTTGGCAACCACTGTAAAACACCTGGGAAATTCCCATTCCCAATGATACTAAAACCAGGGTTGTAGGGTTAGGATTAGGGTTAGGTTAGAGCTCCTTGGATTCCTAGTCAAGAACTGATCTCAGGAACAGATTCTTAAGAGGCTCTCCAAGGAAAGGGACAGGTATAGCTTTTTGTTCAGATTTCTTCCTGAACCACATAAAGTACACGTGAAACTCCCACTGCCAATTAAAGGAAACTAGGGTTAGTCTTAGTCTTAGTGTTAGGTCTCCTTGTCGTCAGGGCCAAAAACTCAGCATGACTCACCTCAGTATGACCATGACGCTACTACTTTGTGAGTTGCATTGGTTATCAGTAGGCTTCCAGGTAGAATTCAAGGTTATTGTCCCAAAGGTGTTTATCCAAAAGACAACTGGGCTCTTTGGTTGGGTTTTTTTTTCTTTGAAAACATTGCACTTCTCACCCAAGAAGCTTCTTCAGTTCTTCTTGCCTTTTGGAAAAGTACCTTTGGGGCAATCATGATCTGGATGATTGAGGATCTCACAGACAATTCAAGATTATTGCTTTTAAACTTCTTCAAGGCCCACATAGTTGGTACTTGTGATTAAACAGTGGGGCCCTCTAATCCACTTGTCTTTTTAGTCCTTAGACCAGGGGTGGGCAAACTTGGCAACTTTAAGTCTGAAGGACTTCAGCTCCCAGAATTCTGGGAGCTGAAGTCCTTCAGACTT